>JAXBDA010004368.1:0-29316 GCA_036023075.1 Gaultheria prostrata | reverse complement strand
GGGGGGGGGGGGGCAATGACTTGAACATGGTTGCATCTCTCAATCTCATGTAGAACTTCAATTAACACATTACTTAGTACTTTGTTGTGGCAATTGGTAATCTGCTGCAAATTTCTATTCTGTTGTAATTCCTCAAGTTCTAATACTGGTGAGTACCTCATTATCATCAGATGGTTTTGGCAGATGAAGTGTTCCATCTGAGAGGGAAAGATGATGCATCTTTTGGTACATTTTGTTACATCTTTTGTGTAAGTTTAACTAGTAGGTCTCTGAGTATATTTTGGTACATCTTTTGGCTCTGAATATGCCTTTTGGTCCTGCCTAGACCTTTTTTGTGCAACAATTGGTGTCAATGTGTCATATACTTCCACTAACAGGAAAGCTATAGTTTGCAATAGAATATGGGTTAAGCTGTATTTAATGATTGGCAGTGGCTTTTACTGAATTTGGAAGGGATGCCCTCCTGGGTTTTTTTTTTTTTTTTTTGTAAGGGATCCCTAATGTAATATTGTCATGTAATGTAATCTAATGTCATGTCTACTTTATGAACCTTGGTTATATATTTGGTCAAGTAATTATCCATAATTATCCGGCAAATGTTCTACTTGTATACATTTTTTTAACATCATTACATCTAATAGCCAAATTGCATTACATTAATGCATTACATTAACTACTTGAGCACTACAGCCACTACTAGAATAGTTACACAAAAACACATCATAAAAATGCTACCTATGAACATAGCCTTGGCCATCTCATAAAAGGCCCTTTGTTCTGCAATTGCATTGCCTTAACCATGGCATTCAGTGATAGCCACATAGCTTTCAGTTCGACAACTTATGTTACTGATTAGAACATCACCAACAAGGGTCTTCCACCATTCAAAAAACTTGCATTTTTCAAGTTCACAACCAAAATACAGCCATCCTAGGGTGGTGGATGATTCTAAAATCCCAACCTCAGCCCTCTTCCCACCTTTGCACCTTTTATTTTGGAAAAAAATATCAATTTTTCACCAAGAGCATTCTACCATTCAAAGAATTTGCATTTGTCATCTTTACAGGCAAAGTAAAGCCTTCTTGGATTGGGACGATGACTCTGCAATCCTCACAACAACTTTCTTTCCACATTTGCACTTTTTTATTCTAGAATGTTGGCCTTTGGCTCTATGAATTTGGAGGAAGATAAGAGGCCATAATACTTCTCCAATTTTCTTCTTGCTAATGGCAGAGGGTAGTGAGAGTGTAGAAGATTAGTTGAAATATAGTGAGACTGTAGTGTAGAAGATCAGTTGGAATATTTTCCTCTTTTTTTTTTTTTTCCTCTTCAACCTACTGAATGACCAAACAACCCTTTTAAAGGGGAAACCCCCAATGGCTATATTTGCCCAACGGTTGGGAAAGGGATGAATAAGTTGGTTTAAGGGCACATTCGTCACATTGTTGTTGCTTTTGGTCATAACGTTCATAGAGATAACAGATCTTTAACATCTAGGATGTCTATGACGTACGGTAGCAAACCACAGGGGAGGACAGTGTAATTTTCCAAACGTGAGGGGGAATCTGTAGTAGTCAGAACCCTCAGGGGAGGTCAGTGTAATTTTCCCAACTAAAATACTTTCCAACTTTCTTGCCAAAATCAACTCCTATTACTGTACCTTTATCCATATCTAGAAAAAGGAAAAAAAAAAAAAAAGGAAAAGAGCAAGCAAACTGCCCCTTCCATCAAAACAAGAACTTTCACATAGGCAACCATCATTCCATTTGCTCACACAACCACAACATACCCAAAAATGGAAGACAACCCACAACCATCACCACCGCAGCCCTCCCCCTTCCCCCCACAACCACCCTTCCACCACCTCCTCCAACAGCAACAACAACAGCTCCAAATGTTCTGGACCTACCAACGCCAAGAAATCGAGTCCTCCACCGACTTCAAGAACCACCAGCTCCCCTTAGCCCGCATCAAGAAGATCATGAAGGCCGACGAGGACGTCCGGATGATCTCGGCCGAGGCCCCCATCCTCTTCGCCAAGGCCTGCGAGCTCTTCATCTTGGAACTCACAATCCGGTCCTGGCTCCACGCCGAAGAGAACAAGCGCCGCACGCTCCAGAAGAACGACATCGCCGCCGCGATTATCCGGACCGACATCTTCGATTTCTTGGTGGATATTGTGCCGAGGGAGGAAATTAAGGAGGAGGGTGTGGTTGGGATGGGTGGATTGGTGGGGGATGGTACGGCGAGTGGGGTGCCGTATTATTACCCGCCGCCGCCGGGAGGGATGATGATGGGGCGGCCGGCGGTGGAACATGGGGGGATGTACATGGGGCCGCCGTCGCAGGCGTGGCAGTCGGTGTGGCAGAGTGGGGTGGAGGATGGGGGGTTTGGGAGTGGAGAGGGGAATCTTGATAGGCAAAGGTATGTATGTATGTATCTATGGTTACTTACATTTTAGTTTATTTTCTTGCATTTTCTTGAAATTTTTTTGTTGCAGATCTGGGGGTTCAGGGTTTGTGATTTTTTTTTTTTTTGAAAAGCCTTTTCACCCGCCTATTAGAAGCCAGTGGGCTGTCAGTCATTGGGCAGGCATTTCGGCTAAGGGTTTGTGATTTTGTGGTTTGGTTTGGTCTTGTATGGAAAGATCATAATTTTTGCTCTCACTTTAGGTGATTCACTTGATGGGTATGGTTCAGGTATTGCTTCTGACAGTTTTGCTTCATAGAGGTGGATACTGCGGAGATTGGTGTGCTGTTAGGATTTCTTTTATCGAAAGACCTTATTTTTGTTTCTTATTTTGTGATATTGTGCTTTCAATTGGTCATTTAGCTAAAAGATCACATTTCCCCCCCCATTTTTGTGGTTGATATCTTTACACTTCGTTTGCTGCTTGAGGGGCATGGTCAATAGTGGATCCGGGGGGGATGTATATGGCGCCGCCACCGTCGCAGGCGTGACAGTTGGTGTGGAGGATTGGGCATTTGGGACTCTGGGAGTGGAGAGGGGTATCTTGATGGGTAAGCCTAAGGGTATGTCTCTTTGTTGATAGCATTGTTTTTTTGTAATTTGGCAAATTTGGGTCTTTACAGTCCCTTGGATTGTGAGAAATGATGAGATAAGAAAGGAGAAGTTTTTCTCCCAAAATCTCACCATCTTGGTGAGGTTTGGTGAGAAAGGGGAATGGTTCAGTCAGGGAAATTTATTTTTGAACTTTTCTCTCTATTTTTCACCAAATTACTGGATCCATTGAAATGATTTGGCAAGAAACTAAGCTTCGCAATCCAAAGGGGCTGTTAGGGTTTGTGATTTGGTTTGGTCACTTATGCAAAGGTGAAATTTTTTTCTTTTACTTTATGTGATACATTGTGTTACAATTTGTTTACTGTTTGATGGGTATAGTTCAGGTAGTATTTTTTTTTTTTTGATGAACAGGTAGTGATTTTAACAGTTGTCCTTTATAAATGTGTATGTACAGAGATTGACATGCTTAGTGTTGGAGACTTTTTGCTTTTCATTTGGTCATTTATTCAAAGATCACATTTTTCTTCCATTTTATGTGCTTCCTATGTTACACTTGAGATCGAAGATACAAAAACCTTTTGGGGTAGTTACCAATGTAGAGATTGATGGTTCTTGCTGTTTTTCCCCCCTTTAGGTTTATTGTGAATTGTCAATGCGTGTTCTCTTTGTCTACCCCCAGTTTTTAGTAAGATGCTGCTTGTAGAAGTCCTTGGTTTCAAAGCCTCACTGTTAGAAAAAGTATTCATTTTACCAAAAAGGTTTGATTGGGATTGCTGATCCAGTTTCATAAAGATTGGTGATTGTTTCTCAATCTGGTAACTGGCGCTTATTCTTGTTCTCATAAGTCATAACTATAGTTCAAGGATGTAGAAGGGGATTCCTATTTTTTTAGTCTTGTGACCATGCGTACTTCACTCAAGAAGAGTGATTTCTTTGGCAGAAGATTCTTCATGCTGCAGTCTAGGAAATTGAAGTTGGTTGCATAAGGTAGCGATCTTAGAGATTGACATGTTAATAGGCTTATGGTCATTTTCTCTAAAGTGGTTGTTATTCCACACGATCGAGCGCACAAAGACCATGGATTAAATTACTGGATGGTGTCTGCATGCTTGAGCTGATTTACATTTAGTGAGGGCTTTTCCACCAACCGACCAATGTTTCCATAGAGATGTCGAATGGGCCGGGCCGGCACGGGCACGGCACGGCACGTTTTGTGTTGACACGGCATGGCACGGTATGGGTCTAGCACGGCACGAACACTAAGGTGGGCTTGGTTGGACCATCGTTTTGGAGCCCATGGCATGGGGCACGGTACGGGGCATGACACGGGTCGGCACGGCTGGAAGAACGGCACAGACACGTGTAAGGGCACAGTAAAATTATAAAAATACTAGTAACAAACATTTAAAAAAACAATATAACAAAACAAAACTTTATGAAAAACACAAACCTACTATCTTTGTCCCCCTTCAAAGTTAAACCTACAGCTGTAAATGAAAAACACATTTATTGTATTATAAAGTTCAATTATCAAGAGTTAATTAGACATCCTATACATAAAATATTATTATGATTCCATCCTATGAGATTTGAATACTTATGATTCCATCTTGAAATTCAAATAAACCCCAAAATACCCTTTCTCTCTCCTAATTTTAGCAATATTTCTCTCCCCTAATCTTTCCTAATAGTTATCTCTCCTAATTTCCTAATATTTCTTTCGATCTTTCCTAATTTATCTCAATCTCAATCTCTCTCTCTCTCTTTCTCCTATCTTGAAAATTCTCTCTCTTCTAATCTTAAAATTCTCTCCCTCCTACTCACACCTAATGCACCAAAAAAAAAATGGTAGATTAATGCATCACAAAAAATGATAGATTAAACATGAAACATATGGTAGATTAATACACAATAAAACCACAACCCAACCCAAAATCAATAAACCATCTTTTATAGTATAAAGTCACCGAGCATGGTTTATATGTCCTTTATTTCATACAGTGAACAATCGAGTATGGTAAATAAATCAATAAACCATATTCATATGTCCTTTATTTCATACAGTGAATATAGTTTATTGATTTACTACTTTTACTGTATCAATTCACCAAAATGGTAAATCAATAAACCACGGCATAAAATAACCATCTTTTAAAGCACAAATCACTAAAATAGTAAATCAATAAATCATATTCACGATATGAAATAACCATCTTTTAAAGCACGTGTGAATATGGTTTATTGGTGTACCATTTTTACTGTACCGAAAAAGCACAAGCCTTGAATCGAAAAAAATGAATCACCACCAACAAGAAATTCTTAGCAAAAACACTCAACATAGTTTGGAGCAGTCTTGATCTCTCGACGACGGCATCACGGCTAATTGGGTGGTTATGATCCTCGGTGTTTGCACAGAAGGTGATGGTGTTGGGGCCAATCAAGTCTACGGGGGACTTTTTTTCGATGGCGTGGCGGCTATGTGTGCCGGAAGTGAGAGAGAGAGAGGATGATCGGAAGTGAGAGAGCGAGAGGACTCCGGCGCGGCGGCTATGATGTTTGACTGCTTGAGGAGGACGATCAGAGAGAGAGAGAGAGAGAGAGAGAGAGAGAGAGTGATCCGTGTAAGGCAATGATTTGTGTAAAAGATAAGTAACAAATTCCCTTAATAATAGGCAATTATCTACCTAACAGATTCCATTCTAAATGGAATGTTCCGTAAATTATGGTGTATTAATTAGTATTAGTCTATATTATTAGTATAGAATATATACTACTAAAATACCAAATAAGGGCAAAATGGTCCGAACTACATATTACAAGATGGAATCATAAAGATTCAAATCCAACAGGATGGAATCATAATGGTAATTTTGTTACGGGATGGCTAATTAAAATTCTCATAAAATATTTTATATTTTTGAATTAAATGTGTTAATTTTTAGTTGTAATTATCAATTTAGAAATGAAAAAAGTAATGGAAATTTTTTAGAAGTATTTTTTTAGCTTCACAAGGCTCGATTGTGCACGGGCATGGAAATCGACAGGGGCACGGCACGGCATGGATTGTGGTGGGCCGAAGATATTCTAAAAAGGCACGACACGGTTATTGAATGGGCCCGGCACGAAGCACGCTAGGCATGGGAATAAATGGGCTGGGCCGGCACGGCCCATTCAACACCACTACGTTTCCACCATGTACAATGTTGTCCCCACTTCCCACCCCGATGGTAGAAACTATTACCTTCATGTTATTTTGAAGCACCATCAGTTTAAACTTTCAACAGATTTTTTGCCCCCTTCGGATCTTTGAATTTGTTTTGTGTGCTTATAATTTACTGGGGAAGAGTTGTTTGTAGACCTGGTGTTTGAGAGAGCAAAGTTTGGAATTGACATTGCCTGTTGGGGCCAGTTTCAGTGTTCATCACTTGTAGGTTCAATTTATACTTTCCAAGAAATAGAAATATATTTTTGCACTTGACAACATTCCTTCTACTTTGGATATTTTCTTTTCCTTTCAACTTCCAAATACCGCGAGGGTGATGGAGAAGTTTCAAAGAGGTAACCTCAATTTTAGCAGTATTCTTTGTGATTTGATACCTTTAACTCAGGCAACAACTTTATAAATTTCAGTAGATTTTCTTTTAATTGCTACGGGTAGTGCATTGCGAGCAAGGGCTGTGAGAAGGATTGCATCTGACAAATTTTTGTCTCATCTCCATTTAAATGTTCTGATGAGGAATCATGCCCTATGGCCTAGGAGCAACAATCCTCCAAGTTTTCAACTTCTTCAACTTTCTAAAGGCATAGTTTGCATTCTAAGATGGCAGAAAGTTAGTTGTCCTTGTGGATACTGAGGAAGCAAGCTTAAGATGCATAACAGCAACAACAAAAGTATTCCCTGCAAGAAAACATAGCGATACGAATGAAAGTATTCCCCGCCAGAGACATTGACTATGTCGATTGTGCTACAATTGTGGTAGTGGTTTTTGTCCCAGTTGCAGATCTTGAATTAAATGTTTCTATCATATATGTTTTCGCCTATGTTTGTAAGAAAGTTTGTGAGTACTTATCATTTATGTCATGATTATTTAGGCACTATTTAATTAGTAGTATATTTCCTGCACTGGTTAGTGTCATATGGCCAGGATTAGAGCCGCGTACAACGAACCTATGGGTAGCCCGCATATTCTTCCCTATCCCCTTCCTTGTTCTTCCCTTTCCCAGGAAAGTAGCTCATATTTTCCGCATGGCCTCGTCAATTCTGCAGAGATTTTCAATTTTTCCCCAGTCAAGCTGACAGACTCGTCATCATGCTATACTCCTTTACGACTAGAAAAAAATCAGAGAATCTGTTGAGAAGGAAATAGGTTCAAGGTAGAAGCTGTTGCCTTCATTTTACGACTAGAAAGAGATAAAGAGAACATAAAAACAGGCCAAATGGGTGGTTTAGAGTGGAAGATGTGGGTTGGCCGTGGTAATCACATTCAAAATGCTGATATCTGTTTTCTTCATCTCCTACATGACCGAGGTTATTGGAGGATTTGAAAGACGCTAATCGCTTGTTTGCATCTTCCTCTCACCTAATTGTTTAATCTTTACTTTGATTTCTCTTATTTGTACGGTGGAAGTTGGGGCATTTGTTTTGTGGTGGATTGATTGGGCACGTGGAAATTCAAATAACAGTCCATCTCACATCTTTATTACGCCATAGATCTTTTGTCGAGACATTCCTATTTATATCGACTTTGATTCTGAGAACCGCATGACTATTTGCTTCTACATGTCTCCCACCTTCCAGTTGAAAGTTTCTCTAGATTGGTTTTTTCCGTTATATTGTACTCCATATTGATAGCGTGAATATGATATGATTGCCGTATGGTGGACTGTTATACCCTTCTTTTCTCAGTCTTCAAGTTTCAAAGATGTCTGTCTTGACATTGTTTCACTCTCGCGTTTTGCAGTTAACCGGATCAGTCACAGATGCTGTCATGCTAAGTGGCGCGATGCAAGCTGCTTAGCTTTGTTCATGCTTTCTTCAATGTAGTTATTTTTAATTTAACTTCGCTGCAACTATGGAACGGCGATGGCTGTGTTGTCCGTAACCTATTAATAACATGATCATGTGCAGTAACAAATGCCTCTTTGATTCATCCTACGGAGTAATATCCATGTGCAGTTCGAACGTTTATCTTCGTTTAGTTCTGGGCTTAATTCCCTTATCTATCTCTGAGTTTTTTAATGGAAGAAGAAACGTTCCCATGATTTAGTTCTTGATGCATTTCCGCTTAGCTGAAGGGTTGGCACTTGGCAACATGGTTTGACGTTCCCCTCCAAATCCCATGCACTCAATTCTGCCTTCCACCAATGTTTTGGTGCATTCTCGGTCATTGGATTACGTGCGAATCTCGTTGGATCACATGAGAATCTTGAGAGACGAAAAGATTGAAAATGTACAGAATTTAGAGACTATAGAGTAGAGAGAGAGAGAGAGAGAGAGAGAGACTATTTGAGCTGAGGCAGTAGTTTGGTACACAACCAACTGCTTAGTTCGATAAGCATCGGTCGCACAATTGGAACATTTTCACCAACTGCTTCTATGTTTTCAATCACAACTCTTTCCCAATTCTTTAATTTTTTCTGTAGCCTTGGCACAATTATACTATGTTTTTGGCTTCTGAATTTTTCTGTCAAATGGAAATTTTTATTTGTGAATTTAAAATACTTAGCACGTTTTCATTGCGATTTTTTCTTGCGAACTTGTTTTTCATAATTTTTTCATTTTTCCTAGACAAGTGGAGAGAAACCTCACGAGGTTAAAAAAAAGGGGGAAAAAAAGGAGTAAAATAGAGAGGTTTTCATAGTTAATGTTTGCCCTTATTTTTTTAAATTTTTTTCTACGTTCCCTTCATTCTTCTTTATTTTGATTTCTCTTGTCGGTAAATCGAAAAAAGCTGACTATTTCAACAAAACTTAAAAAAATAAATTCTAACAGTGTAAATAAAACACTTAAACATCAAATTATTATTATTTTTTTGCTAAGCCAAAACGGCGGAGGAGGGGGCAACCGGGCATAGCAGGCTGTGCACCCACGGCGCGGCCACGCCGACCTCGTTCCGACGATCGGATAGACAGATACGTTCACCGCGTAGAGCTCGTCGAGTACTACAAGTATACGTGTACCCAAAAATCAACTTGACCGGGTATTGTTAAGTTCATCATCTAAACACAAATACCTTGAAAAGAAATGGAACACAAATTGACACAAATACTGGATCAAAACTACTGAACCCATTTTTTTTTCAAGTTATTTGTGTTCCGATGAGGTATCTAACGATATCTGATCAAGTTGATTTTGATTACTTTTCTAGTACTCGACGAGCTCTACGCGATGAATGTCTCTAATCGTTCGTTGGAAAGATGTCGGCGCGGCCACGCCATGGGGCTGCATAGCACGGTGCGGCACATGGGTGCTGTCCAGTGTGATGATAGAGACTCCAGGCCCGTGACGGGCCCTGTGAGAGACTAAAGAGTCATAGCAACTACCGCCCGATTAAGCGCTAGTGGACTATAGCCGAGCTTTGCAAGATGACCAAGTTTGAGAAAACGTCATTAGCACGACTCAAATTTGTGATCTTAGCCACCCAAACCTTGTGGGAGTGAGCCACGAGCCATTAGGTTATGTTGTGCACCCTAAACCACTTAGCCACCCAAATCCATGATCTTTAGCCACCCAAAACCTTATGAAAGTTTCGAAGCCGTAGCCAATTTGGACCAATCCTGGTCCCCCTGTCCAATTTTGACTTCAAAACTGGGAGCTCTCATCAGTTGACCTGTTAATTTATTTAACGATTCCATTATCGTGTCTCTTATAAACGACTGATTTCCTTTGTTCTCCCTTCGAATCTAGAGTTTCGCGAGTATCTTCTTTGTAATCGTTATTTGCAGCTTAGCAATGGATGCCCTAGACTCCCTCATCGATCCATTGAGAGAATTCGCCAAGGACAGCACCCGCCTCGTCAAGCGCTGCCACAAGCCCGATCAAAAAGGTTAATTTGCTCCCATTTCTCTATATTTCTGCATCGTGCATTGAAAGTTTGGAACTTGGTTTTGATTTTGGGTTATGTGGAGCAGAATTCACCAAGGTCGCGTTCCGTGTTGCGATCGGCTTCGTCGTGATGGGTTTCGTTGGTTTTTTCGTGAAGCTGATTTTCATCCCTATCAATAACATCATTGTTGGTTCCGCATAGGTAAATTCTTCTGAAAAATCAATCTTCTTTCGTTTTTTTTTGGACTCTATTGTTTCTCAAATTGGCATTTGGAGAAAGAGTTGTTACTACCCCTTTATCTTATTGTCTAATTTTCTGCATATTATTCGAAATTACTCCTACTTGCTTGATCCATGTGATTTAGGACTGTTGTTGTCCTAACATGAAATTTGTAGTGGTTTGATAAAGTTATTAATCTGATCTGTTCAAATCAAATTTGTCTATTTAGGTTTAAAAGTACAACTTGATTCAATCTTTGCTCTGTTCTGTTCATACAAGAACAAATTTGAGTACATGTCTTCAGATAAGTTGGAATATGCTGTTCCATTCGAGTGTCGTCTTTTACTTGGATACCCTCTATGAGTCAATGGGAAGATGAATTTTTGTGGTTAAAGCTTAACAGATTAATTCATTCTAAAGTTTTACACGTTAGATAAAAAAGGTCTATAGCCTATAGGGTTTCTTTTTCTAATTATGTTCTTGCAGGAAAAATAAGGTAAAATTTTTAGTAGTTGGTGCACTTGTCTAAGCAAGAATCAAATGCTGCAGCATGTTTATAATTTTCCATTACAAAAGTTGTAGCTTTTGGCTTTGGGAATAAAATGTCTGCATGGATTCCTATGATTTCTTCCTGGATGTAATCAGGTAGTGGTTACTGGTTGCAAATCTAGGGATCTAATTTCTTGATATACACACGAAGTTGATGTTTTAAGGGGTACAAGCTGTTGTGAAACTGATTAGATGAGTTGTGGATCATTGAAACAGAAATGGTGATCACCTTGTGTTTGGCTTTGACTCATTTTGGTGCACCTATTGTCAATTGCACGTATGAAAGTATTGCATTTGCTTAAAGAATAGGTGTATAAGTGAAAAGATCTTAAAGCTGTCTCTAGGTTGACAGATTTACCCGGGAATCATGTTAAGCTAAGCACTAATCTTTGGAAAACATGAGGGAGGATCATTTGTCTCTTGTATGATGTCCTTCATTATTGCTGAATAATCAACAGTGCAATATTCGTATATGCATCCATGTGCGTGTTACCCTTTAGTTTTCTAACATTATGCCCCCTTAGTTTTCTGATTATTCAAGTACATTGCAGGCGTGCTGTGGGCTGTACATTTCGGAGATGATTCAAACGGTTTGGATGTGAAAGGGTCGAGGAAAGCTTACATCAGTGGTTTTTAGGCATTTTTTAATCTCAAAATGTACTCCATTCCAAACTCCTGAGTGCATCTCAACCGATTCTGTTGGTACCTTTAATTTTGTTTCAATTTCATGATTTCTGGTCTTGCAGTATTGCCAGCTTTCTACTATGGTGGATTAGTTGAAGATGTCTTTATCCAATTATTTTGTTGGGATTAGCCGTAGTTTTACCCTTCTTGTGAGCATCCTTTTCTGGGAAGCTCAGCAGATGCCTTTGAGCCATAGCTTAAGGTGTGAATTTAGTCAGAAACAAATACGATGCCCTCGGCAGAGTTCAATGGAAAAAAAAAAAACACATTTATATAGCCGTCCTCAATCGATGGGGATTGGGACTTAAGGCTTTGTTAGGTCTGGTGCGGTTTAATGTGGCCAACAGTTGATCTACAGCTTCAGGTTGCAGAAAGTTGGTTGTGCAGGAAGTGCCAGGAACCCAAGTCCTATATCCTTGTTGGCATTTGTGTGGAGCATGTTTCTGCTTGTGAAGATGAAGAGACTATTAGGTCTATATATAACTGAGGGACTTATGAGAAAATTGATTGGGTTCAATATTATGCTCGTGGACGACTCAGTTATCTCTCTAGGCCTTCTTACATCCGGCTGTAAATGAATTTCCCGATTATTGCCCTACGTAATTAAGTTGGTCGAACATCGGTTAATTATCACATAATCAAAATCTCATTTGCCTTAAAAGTTCTCTCTCAAAATATTGCTTTCCTATTTTTTTTTGAAGTCAAAAGCGGATTTGATCATGTGGTTAACATGATTTTATTTGTAAAACTATTATGCTCGACAAGTTTTAGGGAAAAAAATATTTGAGTGGTCGGTTTCGGAATGAGCCTCATTTTCACAGCACAATAGCTGCTCCAAATCCTTACATGTGAGGGGAAAACGGTAATTTGTTACGCTTGCATTTCTCGGGTCCTACACATACATGAAATATGTTTCACGTGAGAGCGTGTTATAAATAACTGTTGTATTGAATTTTTTTTTTCCGTCTAGCTGGAGGCATGATAATCTTGGTGAGACATGAGACATTTTCTTCTTTTTCTGTTCGTATGGGTCAGGTTTAATGTTATGTAATGCTATTTGGTGTGTAGGTCTTATTCTGAACAAAGTTATTAATAGTAATAAATTTGACCAGTAAATGTCACCATATTATTCAACGTGAATTGTGACGTATTAAGGGAAATATCAAAGTTTTAGGAAAACTTATTCACATGTAGTGAGACTCATGTTTTGATGTTGGTCATAGCCTCTTCTTTATGCTTTCTTTGATTTATTTTCCTGTGTTGGGTAGCTTGGTAAGATTCGGATCTAATAGTATTGCAGAATGATTTTTCGTAAGAAGAGCCGTGAGCGCGACAAGTGCCGTGAATTTGTTGGTTTGTTATATACAATTTTGATTGAAGCATGTGACATGATAATATTCATCAAAGATTTGTGGTGACATCTTATTTAAATTTGAAATCCACAAATCTTGCCCCTTTTTGAATTTCAAATTTTCAAAACTTACTCAATCATATCTTTCAAATATCTATACTTATTTCCATACGTGATTAATTGAAAATCCAAAATTATGTCTATATATATCTAATATGAATTTAGGCTACTCATTCAAATTCTAAAGCATACACCTCGCAGGGTGGGAGAGGGATTGAATAGCTTTAGCTTTAGCTTTTTCTTTTCTTTTCTTTTCAAGGTAAATTTTTTACTATTGATGTTCTTCTACTTTTGTCTTTTTTTTTTTCTACTTGAATCATTTGTATTTTTCTTTTCATGTAGGTTAATGTGGTACTGTAGGATGAGTTTTGAAGATTAGTTTCAGTAAATAATTAGGAGCATAACAATTTATAGTTGCTAAGACCTTTTTTTAGTAGATTGAGTATACTAATTAGTTTTTTTTTTTATAATCTTTTTCAGGCTATTACCCATACAAGAATTGAAGAATATGTGGAGAGACACACTAGAGGCAAGATTTATGCATGAAAACTATACTCTGTAAATCAGTTTGTCATTGATTTTTTCGTTTAGATGTTGTTTTCCTTTAATTAACAATGAGCTTGTGTGAAGTGAAGTAACTTTTTCGAGATTCTCTTCATAGAGTGAAGTAACTTTTTCGAGATTTCATCTGTACCTACAGATTTACCGAATGTCAAGTCCGATTGAATACAAAAGGGGGTAAAGTAAAGGGATAATGTTGTAATAGTGGTTAGAAGGTAGTACGAGTAAAAGTAGTATCTGCAATGGTGTACGAGTAGGAGTATCTAAAAACTGTGTTTTGTCCTTCAATATGGATCTCAAAAAATAATTTATATGCAATTATTTGTGTTTTGTCCTTCAATATGGATCTCAAAAAATATATAATATGAATCGTGTTTGATAGCTTTCAATTAATTCTATTATACAAAATTTTCAAATTCATGAAAAATATTATATAATGAAAGATATTGTCAATTTAAGAATGATATGAATATAAAAAACTGTCAAATCAATTAAGGATGAAAGAGTATTTTTTAGGGGTAAAATTGAAAGTTTGTTATGTTTTGGTGGTTATTAATAGAAAGTGGACACTTATTTTGAGACATCCCAAAATAGAAAGGTGGATATTTAAAATGAGATAGAGGGAGTACTTACTTTTCTTCGTAATATACTAAATATCAACGAGTTTTTTTTTTTTTTTGAAAGAGAGTTTTTCAAATTGTTCAAATTTAAAACACATCTAACGATTCTAGCTTAGTGTGAATATACAACCCGATCGACTTTACCCATTTTTTCATCTGTTCTTAATTTTTCTCTTCAGTCAACATGCCATTATCCTTATGTCAATATACTAGAATCTAGCGGTAATCAAACAGGTGCCCTTTCAGTTGCATGGCTTAAATGAATATAGAAACTGTCACAATGAATTCGGGATTGAAATCTGTCATCATTATCATGTCACTGGAGAGTTATAGCCACAATATTAAATCTACGCGTCTAGATTCAATGTACCACGGGCGAGACCCTTTAGTTGTCTCGAGAGACACTCTGATTGTCCCTATTTTAATTCATCCGAATTTTCTGGAAAATTTCCGTTATTTTGGCAAAATGATTTGATAGTATCTCCTTAGCAAGTGTGGGCGTAGAACTAATGTTACACAAATGCTATGCACAAAGAAGTTTACACCGAACCATATACAGAATGTGAGTCATGTGAGAACATGAAGTCGTATTTCGCAAACACGCTTTTAAAAAAAACACTCATTTAGAGCAAATTTGTTTGGTTTAACCAAAATGCTTATCAAATGGAGTAGTGTAAGTAATTTGTTTTCAAGCACGTGTTGGAACTTAGTTTGTTCCTACATCAAATCAATCTTGAATGAGCTTTTAGTCGAACAGATCATGATCACAGCTTGAGCAAATTTGCTTGGTTTAACCAAAATGCTTATCCAGTGGAGTAGTGAGCTGCTAAGAAATGTATTCAAGTTTGACTTGTTTATGTAACAAGCCAATTACATAACTTTTTAACGAGTCAAGCTCAAGTAGCTTGGTCCATAGCCGTATTAGCCATTGGTTACTCATTTGCAAAACCTAAAGTTGGAGGGGCAGCATAAGCTTTCAAAAGAGAATTGTCTATGGCAGCACCAGTTAGTTCCTTCATGAACAAAATGATTGAACAAACAGCTTGTTCAAAAAGAAAAGAAAAGAAAAAGGATAGCAATATTCAGTACATTCATGAATCTTCTAACATGAATCAGATACCCATTGTGAATGCACACAAGCAATGAAGCACATCAGTCAATGTTTTCAATGCAGGTATTGCAGTTTCTCCCAACATTAAACCCCTCGGGTTTCGCATTTTACAAGAAAGGGTGTTTGGATACACAGCATCACAGTAAAGGGATAAAGTTGATATTTGAAGCTTTGCCGATACTGGCAAGATTTCTTCCCATCTTCAAAAATTGTAAGTATAGACTGGAGTTGGCAGCTAAGACAACAATTTATATCATTTGATTCTAAGATAACTACAAGGAAATTTACATTACAAAATTTAACCACCGCCACGCCTACAGAAAGGAAGAGCTCTCGTAGAGTGTGGCGAATTCTTGGATGAATCTGTCACGATATAGAAATAGAACTTATAAATGAAAAATAGAAGTTATTCCCTAATTGCACCAAGAAGAATTTCCAAAAGGCTGATGAAGCAGGCTAATTGCTCTTGGCTAATTGCTCTTGGCTTCATTGCAAGTAGTAGTAATGATAACACATGAAGCTCCCTTAATTTACAAACCATTGCTTTCTTAATTATGCCCCCAATGATTAAGAAGTAGTGGTGGAAGAGGAAGAGCCGGCCATGGTGCTAACCTTCTTCAGCAGGCCTTCCACTTCAGTCTCCAATTTAGCCCTTGTCTCCGGCGAAAGGTCATTCCCCGCCTTCTCCAGCATCGACATCATCATTTCCAAATTCTTTCTTATAACAGCAAGGTCAGGCGCCTCTCCAGCATTAGGTTTCAAACCATATGGGTTTCTTGCTGGCATCTTGAATCCCAGGTCAGGCGCCTCTCCAGCATTAGGTTTCAAACCATAGGGCTTACTTGCTGGCATCTTGAATACCTCCACAGTCTTTGAAGTCGCCGAAACCCTAGAAGCAGTTGGAAGATGATGAAGCCTGTAATTTATTAGGGCTGGTCTAAATGGGCTGCTCTCTCCAAACTCTTGAACGCATTTCCAGCATCAGAGCTGTTTTCAAATACCACCTGTGCACCAATGGAACCACTCAACGCCTGTGTTTCGGATTCCTTTATTCGTCCAAACCCACAAAATGTGGCAATCAGTGCTCTTTTGAAGGCACAGGAAATCCCTGAGCAAATCTTAACAGAAGAGCAGATCCTGAAGCCTCTCCATTTGTTTGCGCTTTATTGTAGTTAATATTGATTTCCGGTACGAAACCAGCAGTGGGTTCATTCCTTCTTCTCCTCTTGCGCGGGGGTTTCCTCTCGCCAGCTGGCAAGTTGTTCCCCGGTGAGATGGGATCAGCTTTTCCATTCAAATCTGGTATGTGGTCCACGGGTGCTTTATCCTTTCTCCTCCTCTTTTTGGGTCCAGGCTTACCAACGGGTGAGAGCAGGTCCATTATGTCTTTTTCAAATGAGCTACTTTGGTCACCATAGTTCCCAATAGTCTCCATTTGGTTGGCAGTGACTTCACTCCTGCTACTCGAATTTAATAAACCGGGAGCTCCTTTCAAAACCTCCTCCTTACGTAGCTCAGCAATATCTTGTGTAGAACAAGGACCCATGGTCACTTGCACATCTTTCAAGAATGAGCCAACTTTAGCATTGTTTCCATTTGCGTCTAGCCGTCTACTAAACCAGCAATACTCATAGCCTGCACTGAAGCAGTTCCATCCATATTTTTCATCATATTTGGTTCAGGTTTGTCTACGAAACTGATGAGGTTCGACGCCTTTGAAGCTTCCGCCAATGAACTTGGAGTACGACAGTTCCCATTCAAATCTGGCAAGACTGATGCCTTTTTCGTTCTCTTCTTCGGTACTGACATATCCTCTTGTGTAAGACTGCCTGTATTCTGGAAATTTATCATAAGGGCATCTCCAGTCGTTATGACAAAAATGTGTTGTTATATGACACAAAAGTGTAAAAAGTGGGTCTCATTTTTGTGTCGTTATGACAAATTGTATTGTTAAGATAAGAAGTGTTGCAGTGGTAGTGTTAAAGTGTTATTAATGAGTAAAGAAGTACACAAATATTATATACATATATGAATATATAGAAGTGGGGCCGGTATACTTTTCCTCTTTTTCCTCTCTCTCTCTCTTCTCTTCTGCCTCTTTCTCTCTCCTCTCTCTTCCAGGTTGCATTCCAGCGTAGTAAGTAAGTAGTAACCAACAGTTAAAATGTGAAATCTTGTACTTTCAAAGCAGTGGGGGCCACTTGTGGTGTTGTTAGACGTACAACCACAGTTATACATCTGCTTAATGCTGCCCTATTTTTTGCACAAATATCTATGCACTAACTACACTATTGGAACACAAAAAATGAAAAATGTTAGTTAACTGTACAAATTCTTACACAAATTCTTACGCTAACGTTGTTACTGGAGATGCCCTAAAAGCGCCACCTGTAGGATTTCCATTCACATCTGAAAAGCCAGGAGCAGGTATGAATGATGATACTTGGATCAATGGTTACCATTGCCTTCTTTCTCCTCCTCCTTTTAGACGTGACGTTGGGTAGTGCTTCACTCCTCGTTGGTGTATCTAAATCCGTTGAGCCAGCAAATGCTTTCCTTTCCCCGGATTTTGTAGAGTCTGCTACCATTCCTCTCGCTGTAGCCACTGGAACTTCAACTCCGGGTACAGTTTGGAATCTTTGGATAATGTTGCTTTCTATCTCAGCCTTAGACTTATCAAGAAATACGAATCTTCTAAATCCAGAAAAGAAACTCTCAACGTGATCAAAATGTCTACTTTTGTTAGAATGTAAGCAGTCTAGAGCTGCGAATTGAAGCTCTGAGAGCATACTGGTGGAAGAGATATTTAATCCTGAGAGTACTCCAGAAGCATTATGCCCAGAAATTGCTTTCATTGACTTCTTTTTCTGTAACTGCTTGCCACTAGAATAAATGAGTGAAGGGGATCCCACAGGCTGGCCATCAATGATGTTAACTACCTTACCACCTTCTGCACCATTTTCTTCTGAATCGGGTGAGTTCTTTTGTCCGAAACTAAGATCTGTATACAGAGGTGACAAATACTTGCCCCTCCTCCTTTCTCTTGATTCGTACGCTTTCTCGTAAACTCTTGAACCGTCTTTCACACATTTTCCCTTGTTTCCTATGGCATTAAAATCAACAACTTCGGCTCCTTTTTTGTTATCCATAAACCGATTGAGAAGTTCCACATTGTAGACACCCATGCCACTACTATTGGAATCAAACCCACCATCATTTTTACCAGTCCAATCAATAGTTCGTTCTTGAGATTTGTCAAATGGGTTTTGAGCTTCGCTCGGTCTAGAAACCACAACATCCTTATCTAGGGTTTCTGGATTTTCCATCGCTGCTAAGGGTTTTCACAAAAACGGCCTTACCTTTTTGTTCCCAACAAATTCAGAGCTGAACAAAAACACAAAAAAAAAAGAAAAAGAAGAAGCATAAACGGCTGGTATTTTCTACCCATAGACCGCTTCCAATCAAACCACAAACACATTGAAAAGTAAAAAAATCCAAAACAAGTACTCCCTCCGTCCGGATTTGTTGGTCCGTTTTGGGGATTTCAACTTTTTTTCCACTACTTTTTGTGTAAATTTTACATACTTTACCCTTTAACTTTTGAAATGGACAAACATTTTCGGACTGGAAAAAGTATGTTTGTGGACCAACAAATCCGGATGGAGGGAGTATAAGTTTCTCTCGCTCTCAGTCAATCTAACACTCCTCAGAAATGCAAAACCTTAGATTTTCTCTCCAGGTACTGTGATTTTTTCCTACTATAATTATACATCTTTCAGCGAATGCTTAAGTTCTTTTTCTTGTTTTCGATTTTGGATTTTTACTTTTCAATGTGTTTGTGGTTTGATTGGAAGCGGTCTATGGGTAGAAAATACCAGCCGTAGACTTTTAATGTTTATGCTTTTTTTTTTTTCAGCTCTGAATTTGTTGGGAACAAAAAGGCAAGGCCTTTTTCGTGAAAACCCTTAGCAGCGATGGAAAATCCAGAAACCCTAGATAAGGATGCTGTGGTTTCTAGACCGAGCGAAGCTCAAAACCCATTTGACAAATCTCAAGAACGAACTATTGATTGGACTGGTAAAAATGATGGTGGTTGATTCCAATAGTAGTGGCATGGGTGTCTACAATGTGGAACTTCTCAATCGGTTTATGGATAACAAAAAAGGAGCTGAACTGCTGAGGTTGTTGATTTTAATACCGTAGAAAAACCAGGGAAAAGGTGTGAAAGACGGTTCAAGAGTTTACGAGAAAGCGTACGAATCAAGAGAAAGGAGGAGGAGCAAGTATTTGTCACCTTTGTATACAGATCTTAGTTTCGGACAAAAAAACTCACCCGATTCAGAAGAAAATGGTGCAGAAGGTGGTAAGGTAGTTAACATCATTGATGGCCAGCCTGTGGGATCCCCTTCACTCATTAATTCTAGTGGCAAGCAGTTACAAAAAAAGAAGAAGTCAATGAAAGCAATTTATGGGCATAATGCTTCTTGAGTACTCTCAGGATTAAATGTCTCTTCCACCAGTACGCTCTCAAAGCTTCGTTTCGCAGCTCTAGACTGCTTACATTCTAACAAAAGTAGACATTTTGATCACGTTGAGAGTTTCTTTTCTGGATTTAGAAGATTCGTATTTCTTGTCAAACGAAACGGTTTTAATTATTTAAATAAAATGAGTTTCCGGAAAAAATAATAATTAATTCCTTTTAATTATTTAAATAAAATGAGTTTCCGGAAAATAATAACTAGTTATAGTGTTATACACAATTATTTTTTTCATTGAATTCAGCCAATACCATGTTTTTCATTCACAACTAATAGATTTTTCACACATGTTATACAGGACAATTAACGTTATAATGTCCATCTGCCAATAGCTATAAATGGTGAAATGTAACCACATAATATTTAAAAGTCCAACCAAGAAATAAATGATTGAATGCATTCTCGGTCATTTTACTTATTACACTGTCAAATAATCAAAAAGAAAATATGTAACTTCCACCGATTAAATGACGTAATGAATTCGCTACAATTTCCGATTTCATATTGAACTTTAGTGTATATCCGTCACCTAGTACTAAAATAAACAACAAATTTATCCTAAGAAATAGGAACTTTAAATTAACAGTTACAAATTTCATGACCATGTAATTATCAAATTAAATCCACAACTTTGAATTTATGTTCTTCCTTACACAAAACAATTTTAGTTGATTGGTAAGCATATGCAACTCAATGATCTCCTCTTACAAAAATAGATTTTTAGACAATTTTCTTTGGAAAACCTCACTATTTTTTTCTCTAGAAAACCGATACCTATATTGCCATAAGCTTAACTAGAATTTAGTCATGAAGTTAGAAGTACAAAACATGTATATCACCTGGTGCGAACAACTAAATTAAGTCACTATGACCTAACTAATTCTAACAAATGAACATCACTTCTAAGAACATATTAGAGGCCAGCTCACCCTTTCAACATACCAATACTATCATTATAATTATAATTGTCAGACATATTTAAAAAATCAAAGCCGGTGACAGATTAAAACATGAATTTGAAAACGAGTTTGTAATATGACAAAGGCACTATACTAATTAAAAATTCCCAAACAGCAAGATGAAAAATTTAAAGATATTCTTGCAATATTTTCTGTGGTTTTTTGCAAGGACTTGTCTCTATGATATTTACAGAAATTCCAAAGACCATATCTTCTCTTAAATTGTAGGAACTATTAGTTAGAATTTCTGTATACATATATAATTGGAGATAACGACACAACAAACAAATAATATGACGATACTACAACTATGAAATAAGAGAGATTAGGAAAACTTATGTTGATTGAGGCATGCGTAAACCGCTCTCCTAAGAGAAGATATGTCCCCCCGCTTGCACCGAGTTGTGTGACATCCCACTCCTAAGATACAACAATCATCCACGGAAGCTTTGTGTGCAGCTAAAACTTTCCATACGAATCAAGAATCGCCCATATGCTCAAAATAATAAAACCTATATCTCAACGAATCTCGATATATATGTGTGCTACATATAGCTCATAGGTTTGATAAAATATTTTCTGCAAGAACACTCTTTTCATCTTGTGGCCTAGCCACCTTTATATAGGCAAACTAACCTCATTGCAATTAACTATTGCATATAATAGGCACTTAAATACAAAATATAATATTAGGGAGTTACTAGTATTAATATCCAATAACCACCAATTTATTTAGCAAATATAATTAGACACAATAAGGTGCTTTAAAGAGATTTTTAAAAGCTTTTTTTCTAACAATCTTAAGACGGATTCTACGTTTACTTTTTGTGTATGCTTTGATTCCTTGTCTGACATTATTCTGTTACAATGGAATTTTGGTGAAACGGAAATGCATGAGAAACTAAAAATTATTGTATTTACAAAATTGCTCATGCATGTGGCATCGATGTTTTATATTCATATGATTCCGCCTAGTCAAGAAATTTCCAAAGCTTGCTAAGAATTCATTCAGATGTGCAACTTGATCGCTTGCATCTTTGAGGATTTTATGCTTTTGATAAAGAACAAAAAGAATTATTGTTTACATTGAGTCCCCCACACGGTGGAGTTCCTTCATATCCTTACTTTTACTGGTTTTTCTCGTCTTGCATGTACCGATTGAAATGATACAACTAAGTATGAATATGTAGCATCATCTAATCTGTTGGAAAACAAGGAAGTGGTATGATTTAATTACATAACCGCACTTAATTATTTCTTATGGTTCTTATGGATGGCAAACTTGATCCTGGCCATATGACTTTGTCATTGTGCCTGTTTGTTTGAATGTATATAAGATAAGACACCGATCTGTTTCAAAATCAGAAATTTTCTTTTATCTTGCTCGTCTCTTGCCGATGAGACTAATTTATATGAAGTGGCGTGACTCTTAGCTTTATATAAAGAGATGTGATCCAAAGGTGCGACCTTTGAGATTATTTCAAGGGATGTAACCGTTGAGTTTAAATCAAAAGGTGTAATCATTCAACTCCAAATAAGAGTTGTGACTTTGGGCTTACACCTAAAGATGTGAGTGTTGGGTTTGAACCAAAATGTATGCCTATTGAGTTTATGTGAAGATATGTGACCGTTTCTGTCACGCCCTCAAAATTTAGATATAATTCATAAATAAATATTCACGTGGATGTACATAAAGTCCAAATCAAGTCCAATTCTTTTTCCAAGTCAAAGTCAACAATACATGGTCTACAGGTTTCCCGTTCCAAAAGGATATGTGCTAGAGTTTCAAATGTTATTACAATACCCACGTCAAAAGATAAGACCTTAATTAAAGTTGCAAAATCGTCTCTTCAAAAATATAAAGTTCCAAGCTGGCAATCTAACTTCTCGTATACGCTTTCAAAACATGCATGCATATACACTTCAAGCATTCCACTTTATGCTCCATGCGGGGTACCTGAAATTGTTAGGGTGAGTTCACTAGCCCAATAGAGAAAAATCTATCAATGCTAAATGCAATGAATGCAAGCGCGGGATGGAGGATGAGGATGGCAATCACACAATGACACTACCAGATTTCAGAAGAACCAAACGGAGTGAGAATAAGCTCACAAGCACTTAGATCCATTGACTTTCACCCATACGGAAACGACACGTACCCTACATGTACCTAACGTCTCTTGTGTGTCCAACTTGTTCAACTAGTCGTGTCACCGATTCGTTATTCTTTTAGCATTTCAGAAATTCCTGGCGACACGTCCATAGGATGACCCTAATGTCATTCCAAGCATCTTATGACCCCGTGTCAATAGTTCAAGTTTCTCACTTTCAATTAACCATAACCAATATCGTGTTGAAAGGTAAGCGTGATAAGAATGAAAAACATGTTGATTACTGTTGGTTTGGAGGCTGGGAAGATCTTTGATTGGATAAGCAAGTGGGAGATTTTTGGATAAGTGATAGTGCAAGGAAGTCAAGTTTGGTAGGCACATGAGGGATTTCATCAGATTTGGAATTTTGTCTTATTCCTACCTTGTATGCCGATATATAGATGTATCTGTGTGTATTGTAATGTGTGGGGAAATAAAAGAGAAAAAGAGAAGAGAGATAACAGAGTAGAGAGAGACGTGAGGGAGCCCTTTATGAGCCTCCCCCCCCCCCCACCAGCGGGAGGGAAAATTATCTAGTGCATATGTTGAGTTTATGAGACTAAAAGAATGTGTGTAATTATATTCGTGTTATAGAACATAGATCAAACACAAATTGAGGGAGAGAATCATTAGAAACATAGATCAAGCACAAATCCAAGCAATTATGACTAGAAAATGGGTTTTCAAGGGAGATCTTTAAAATCAAAAGGGAGATGATCAAATAAATGAGAAATCCATACACAAACATTCAAATACACTTAGTAGAGATAGAAATTTCCCTACGTCAAAGATCTAAGCCTCCAACCAAGCTCCAAGTCAAACCCTAGCCTCCAAATCAAAACCCACCAAACTCCAAGCTTGTACACGCGATTTACAAGTCTAAATGGTGAAAATATTAAGTATACATAAGAGATCTATGTGGGTTTATGTGCAATTTATGTGGTGAGAGATTAGAGAGAGAGAGAGAGAGAGAGAGAGTGTGTGTGTGTGTGTGTTGGTGTGGGTGTGTGAGAGATGAGAGGAAGAGAGTGTTTTTTTTTTCTTTTCTTTTAACAGCCGACACCCACATACATATACATGTAATAATTTATTACACTTTCACCCTTCTACTACATTGCACAATCAACTAAGTCCACAACCACAAGTTATTCCCCAACTAATCCACATATCTCATTTTATTCATATCATATATGTTTAAAACCCACATTTAAAATAAAATAAAAATGTTCCTTTTCTTTCCTTTTTTTTTTTGTTGAAAATTTTTGGGTTCTTACAGTTTCAAACAAAAGAGTGTGACTATTGTGTTCATACCAAAAGATGCGACCATTGGATTTAAAATAAGTGATGTGACCGTTGGGTCTATACCGGAATGTTCACAAGTCGTTTGATTATTCACAAAGTCGCCTATAGGTGAGGTTTGGGAAAAAAAAAATCCTTTCGTTATATTTGCAAAAACCTTGAAGGGGATATTGGTTTTGGGCAATCATTTTATGCTATTTATTAAATTTGCAAGATGGAGAAATTGCAGATGATGTAACCCATAGGACCCAAGTAGGGTGACTCAAGTGGAGAAGCGCTACTGGTGTATTGTGTGACAAGCTAGAGGGTACCCACAAAATTAAAGGGTAAATTCTATAGAACTGCCATAAGACCAGCGATGCTTTACGGGACAGAATGTTGGTCTATTAAGAAACAGCAGGTGAACAAGATAAGTGTAGCGGAAATGAGAATGTTGAGGTGGATGTGTAGTAAGACTAGACGAGATAGGATTAGAAATGAAACAGTCCGCGAGATGGTAGGTGTAGTACCTATAGAGGAGAAGTTGAGGGAAAATAGGCTTAGGTGGTTTGGGCATGTCTATCGGAGACCAGCGGATGCAGTAGTTAAGAAAGCGGATAGGATAGCTTTAAGTAGCAACGTTCCGGGGAGGAGAAGACCCAAATTCACTTTAGATGTGGTAGTGCGCAAGGATTTGAGTCTACTAGGGCTAAGTGAGCAAGTAGCACTTGATAGAGCTCAGTGAAGGAAAATGATTCATGTAGCCGACCCCAATTAATTTGGGACATAAGGCTCAGTTTGGTTTGGTTTGGTTATTAAATTTGCAAGTTGAATATTTAGTAACTTCATTCTAGTGCGACAGCAAAGGCAAGCCTCGTTGCCTTTAACATGAGAATATATTCATTATCATGAATATTTTGCTGTCTCTAAGACACTTGTAGCCTCACAAAATTAAGCAGTTGATTTTGTGACACAGCGTGTACCCAAATATTTGAAAGGTCACGACCAAGTTCGAGTAATCCGTTGGCAAGGTTTTAATTTTACGGGCAATATGAAACGTTATAACCATAGGGGTTAAGGACGACTCTGAGTCACCCACGTACTTCTAATTCTATTCAACATTCTGTGGTTGAGTCCTAATTTATAGTTTATTTGTACACATGCTGACTTTGGAGGAAATTAATCTTTATTCTTGAGTACTGCTATTTCAGGAATTAGATTTGTCAGTTACAAAGGGATTTTCGAATTGTTTGGTGGTTGAGAGTAACCATTACGTTTATAGTTTCGAATTGTATTTGTAGAAGTGTGACTCTTACCGTTATATCAGGATAAGTAACTAGAAGGTGTGACCCTTGAAAGTATATAAACGGATGTAATCGTTTTGTTTAAACTTTAAACTAAGAGGTGAGACCGTTGGGTTTCAACCAAGAGGCGTGGCTTTTGAAAAATAAGTCACATACGACTTTTCATTATGTCACGTGGACCAAAATCGATTGGAAACATAAAACATGCAAATTTATATTTGCATGTTGAAACAGTGATGCATGCAGCGATTTAGGTTAAGGTTTTACTTTTAATGATTCTTATCCCTTGGTAAATCCAAGTGGAGTATAACAGGATACTCTTAATAAGAGATCACCTATATGAGTGTAAAGTGGGCCGCTTCTATGAGAATTTTAAGGCTGAATTCTTTAAAAAAACACTCTCTGAAACCAATCGTCGGTGTTCCATGACCAAAATGGGCACTATCATAAGAACCAACTGTGTTTGGAATGATTCTGTGTGTTGCCTATTGTCTCGGCTTACACAAACGGCTGAACAGTTCAAGATATCGTGTTCACTGGTTAGCCAGTAAGTTCGATAGTTATTCACAATGCGAGGTTCAAAGCCAAAAGCTACCTAATACCATGCATGAGATTTCCTATTGTGGTCTCTCTCCGTGTGTGTCGTTTGTATTGTTTTTGCATTGGTTATCGAGTCAATTTCATTCATGAGGGGGATGGTTGGAAAAATATTTTGGTTATAATATTTTACTTAATGTGTGAATGAAAATTGATTTGATTTAGAGTTGCATCTTTTCATTGACACCTGTTCGCTGTGGACGGATGCGTCATTTCGTGAACTGATGTGTCTCTTCTCCCTGGTGACTATTCGTAGAGTCACCAGTTGGTCTATATATATGGCATCATTCATTCATTTTGAAGTTGATTTTTCCTACACTTTCATTGAGTCCGAGTCTTTTCATTGGAGAGAGAACAAACACAAGTTTGATTCGCCTACTGAACAGATTGGAGTGCTACTTCCGTTCGGTGAAAATCAAGTAGTGCTGAGAGATAGACTTTCATACAAACCGTAAGCACCGTAGCGGGGACGACTCTGTCTTAAATACAGAATGTTAAACACTCGCATTGATCATCATTTCATTTCATCGATTTTCAGGTTTTGAGTTCCTATTTTATAGCATTCATATTTCCGGTTTTATCACAAAAAGTAAACATATTTTCTAACAGAAACTATGGTTGTTTTTTCCTTTTTCTATGCCTCGGGTTGTTTTGGTTTAATAATCTTATGGGATAATTTTTCTGTCTTATTCAAAAAAAATTTGCCTTTGTTAGGTTTTCGTCACATTTTTTTTTTTGAATTATAGGTTCGTCTCGACAAGAGAAATTGAAATTTTTATTTAAAAAAAATATGAACAGAACTCATAAAAAAAATTTGAATAATGACAAAATAATCTAAAAAGTTTGCTTGTTTTGGATTATTTTTGTCTTTGCTGAACTTTGTAAAGATTTTGATCATAATTTTTTGAACTTAGTTTTCTGGGTTGGTGTATGCAATTTAGTGGTGACATACAAAAAACAAAAAAAGGTAAGATCATTAATATATGATTCTAATAAACGGGGTGCAAAACGACGAACTCAACAATTTTTATAAAGTTTTGGGGATGATAATTTAGGCTCGCAGGTTACTAAGTTAAATTTTTAAGTCCTTCAATCATATTCAAGCCCGTTCAATAAAAGAAATGAACATAGCAAATCTCTTGAAAGGGAAACTCTCTTGTTTGGGATGTAATGTACGTCCTTGCAAATTTTTGTGGTTACTTTTATGAATTTTTGCGACTCTTATTATGAGATTTCGTGGTCAAATTCATATGAACTTTTGTGGTTACTTTTATGAATTTTTCTGTTCAAATCTAAGAATTTTGTGGCTCACAAAATGATGGCACAACGTTTACGAATTTTTGTGGTGCAACAAATCATTTGGTGTTCAAATACAAATTTTTGTGGCCCACAATACAAAAGTGCACCCCGTACACCCTATTTTAGGGGTGTGTACCTTAACCTTGCCTCTCTTGAAATCGAATCGAACTCGCATAAGACATTATGTATATAGGCCGCTGGCACCCAAACGTTCCCAAGGAATATTTACACATAGGGCTAAGAAATACATTCACATATAATACACAGTCTAAGCTGAAAGATCTAATAGACTTTTTTTCAAAAGCTATTGAAAGGAAAAAAAATCAATGTGACGACCGCAGAGTGATGGTATAAATATTTGGGCCTGATGTGTGTTGAACCCCTTTGTCAACAAGTCTAAATGGGCCTTAAGAGTTTCATTCATTAAATCAAGTTGGACAAAATTCTGCTGGTCCAGTTGTTAGAATTACGAAGCCCAAGTGAAAGTTGGAGCATTGTCCCTTATGTGGTAAGCAGGTTTGGAGGTGGATAATCATATTAAATCCGAGCCCAATGCATAGGAGTATAAAGGAGGCGCGTTTGCGATAGATAGCTATAGATATTGATTAAAGATTCTAAATTCGAATTCTGCTGCAGATTATAAATTTTAGATTTTAGATTTTAGATTTAAGTAGAAGCAGATAAACATGTTTACAATAACTGTGAAATTACAATTAAGATGCAGTAAAAATAGGTACTAGTTACTGCTGAAAATTAGCTTTTATAAAATTTAAAGCCTAAAATTCAATCCGAAAAGCTACATAAGCCATCTGAGCCTTGGAATTTTCAAAAGTTCATTTATTTTTTTATCTTTTCAAAATGTGTAGAATCCAATAACCCCTGTTATGAATGAGTCAATGGGAAGATAAATTTTTGTGGTTCAAGGCTTCAATTAGCTTAAGAGATTAATTCATGCTAAAGTTTTACACGTTAGATAAAAGGTCTATAGGATTGCTTTTTCTAATTATGTTTTTGCAGGAAAAATAAAATCTGTTTTAAGGGGTACAAGCTGTCGTGAAAGTCTGAAAACAGAAATGGTGTTTGGCTTCGACTCATTTTTGTGCGCCTATTTGTCAATTGCACATACCAAGGTATTGCATTTGCTTAAAGAATATGTGTACAAGTGAAAAGATCTTAAAGCCGTCTGTAGGTTAACATATTTACCCGGGAATCATGTTAAGCTAAGCACCAAACTTGAGTGGAGGATATCATTCGTCTCTTGTATGATGCTCTAATAATGCTGAATAATCAACAGTGCAATATCCGTATATGCATCCGGGTGCGGATTGAGGGATGGTGTTGTCTCTTCCCTTAAGGAACAACATGCATGTTGACCCCATCGGAGCCGTCCTTGCTCGGCGATCAACGGTTCAGATCTGTTTGGATCTAAACAGATATGCACCATCCATTACCGAACTGATCTGGGTTGTTGATCGCCGAGCACGGACGGCTAGGATGGGTCAGCATGCATGCTGTCCCTCAAGGGACAGCACGCCCCCCGGGTCCATCCGGGTGCACGTTACCCTTTAGTTTTCTAACATTACTGGAGTATTTCTCTCCAATTGAAGTAAGTAGGAGTATATAATTTCATTCATTATGTTGTTATCCTTTAGCTAGCGCATGATTTCTCCTACAGGGGCACGTGGGGTCACGTGCCCCACCTCAATTTCAGATTTTCTTTTTCTTTTTTTTTTTTACAAATAACGAAAATTATGACTAAATAAAAAATAAAGGGACAAATGAAAAAACCCTACTCACCCCAAAATGAATTAAATTCATTTTACATTGTTATTGACACTGTTACCCGAAAATTACCGAGTTGAGGTATTCTACACTGTTATTGACATGCAACTTCAAGAATTAAATTCTCGTTTTACTGAGGCGACGAGTGAGTTGTTACTGTGTGTGGCATGTTTGAATCCACAAA
>JAXBDA010004367.1:0-29320 GCA_036023075.1 Gaultheria prostrata | reverse complement strand
GGGGGGGGGGGGGTGCAGGCGCTCCGGGGGGGCGCCGACACCTTGGCAGGAGGTGTGCGAGTGGAGGCATCCTAGTTGACAGGGTGTAGGACCCGAATTCTCTGATCGGCTGCGGAGAGACTAGCTTGCAGGGATACATTCATTCAAGGGTTTGTTTGGAGTTGGCAACAAGCGCTTGCTAGTTGTAGCAGATTAGAGACGGTAACATGGGGAGGCTGCTGGGACTACTTTTACCCACTCGGTGTGGAGGGGGTGATTGTTGGGTCCACCCCGTGTGGGCCGAAGAGGGTTTGGCCCAAGGTTCGTTAGGGTTTCCTGTATAATACCCATAGGTCTATAAATACTTGTGTTTGTCTCCTTTATTGAGTGTGTGGTAGCACAATGTGAGCAGGACAGGCTGTGAGTATTAGAGGGGGGAGCCGGTTGTGGTCTCCCCGACCGGAGTGGGAGCCGGTTATCGCTCCCCCCGGAGAGGTTTTTCATGTGTATGTATTGTGAATATATACGACGAAGTTTTCCTCATATTTCTTGTGTGCGTTTTGTGTGCGTGGGTGACCCGGAAAGCACAACAAACTGCTTCAACAGTTTGTAATCTCGCCAAGGTGGAGATTTGTTGAAATTGGCTCGATTTAAAAAAAAAAAAAATCTGGAATTTCCGCCCGGGCAGGAATGAGGGCCGCCCGGGCGGTTTTGGTAGACTCGTTTTCGTCACTTTTCTGGATTTTCCGCCCGGGCGGTTTTACGCGAAACAGACGAGTATTTAAGCAGATTTTAGGGTTTTCTGCAGATTGTATTGCAAATACAGCAGCTTTTCTGATAGAGAAAAGAGAGACACTTCTGAGAGATCTCATCTGTAGCCTTCGGGCATCTGTTTTCATCTGATTAGTGAAACCCTCGATCATCTGACTGCCCGTGGAGTAGGTTTTCATTGCCGAACCACGTAAAATCTCTGTGTTCTCACTTTCTCTCTCTCTTTTCTCTGGTTTGTTCAATTATGTAGTATAAATCACATCTGTTTTCTGTGTTTGTTCACGCTTCCACACAACACTTTCTTCCCCATAAGAGTACAAACGAAACTGTGAAACTAAAGAAAAAATCATCAATGCATGCAAAGAGTGATCATTGGATTTCCACGTGTATATGCATATAATTTATTGTGTTTGTGATGTATTCCAACAAGAGTACTACAAACATCAATCAGAGTAACAAAACATAAAGCACGGTATAGAGCGAAGACAAACAAATCATCATTCCATAAACATGCATACAAAACCATGTTCTTCCCTATATGAATAGGTGCATGGGTTCATTGTATTAAACATAAATCTAAGATCGACATGGCAATATGTATGAGCGGTATTTGCAATTTTCAGTTACTACACGGTATATCAAAAATCAAAATCACAAAAAGTATCAATTCTGTTTTAAGACTGTAGGAAAATATGTTTACTTTTTGTGATAAAACCGAAAATATTAATGCATTAAAATCATAACGCAAAACCTGGAAATCGACGAAATGAAATGATGATCGACGCGAGTGTTTAACACTTTGTACTTAAGACAGATTCGCCCCCGCTACTGTGCTTACGGTTTGTATGAACGTCTATCTCCCAGCACTACTTGATCTTCACCGAACGGAAGTAGCACGCCAATCTGTTCAGTAGACGAACCAAACTTGTGTTTATACTCCCTCCAATGAAAAGACACCGACTCAATGAAAATGTAGGAAAAATCAACTTACTAAAATGAATGAATGATGCCATATTTATAGACTAACTGGTAACTCTTCGAATAGTCACCAGGGAGAAGAGACATATCTATTCACGAAAGAACGCGTCCGTCCACAGCGAACAGGTGTCAATGAAAAGATGCAACTCTAAATTAATTCAACTTTCATTCATACTCAAATAAAATATTATATTCACAATATTTTTTCCAACAGCCTGTAAAGCTTTCACTCTCCTTTTTCTGTTTTAGACTTTCTTGTATTGTACTTTTTTTTTGTCATTATTCATGTGAATTTATTTGGTCACTTTTTCAGATAAGAGAGTAATAAATAGGCTTATCTACTATTTTAGTCCCTATAAAATACACCAAGTTTCAATTTCGTCGTTACAAAATATTTTGTGTCAATTTTGTCCTTATAGTTTCAGACGAATTTCAATTTTACCCTTCCGTCAAATTAATGACGGAAAATGCTTATGTGGCAAACGGAAAATGCTTAAAATACCAAAAAAAATGCTTAAAATACTGAAAAAAATGATTATACTTGATACTGGGTTTGAAATTACCAAGTTGATCAAACTAGATTTGAAAATGATATGTTGGTGCTTAGGGATGGCAATTTCCTCCGACCCGTTCGAATCCGATCCGGTCCCCGATTCGAATGGATCGGCATTTTGGAGATCTGTTCGGGGATTGGAGCGGATATAGGGATTTTTTTTTGAAAAGATCGGGGATCGGATCGGAGGCGGGGATAGGCGTATCCCCGCTTCGAATCCGATCTGATCCGTCGCCGAATCCCCGTTTCTATATATATACATTATATATGAAGAAAAAATAATGAAGAAACAACTGTTACCCACTCTCTCTCTCTCTCCCCCTGTCTAATATCTTCTTCTCCTCTTTTTTTTATTGAACGGCGATGTTCTTCCCCATTTGAAAGTTTCCCCTAGATCGACATCTCCTTCCTCTACCAGTGGTCCAGTACAACATCCACCTCTTATGGTGTCGATTTGGTTCTGGCCAGTCCTTCTGGCGGAGGTTACCGCGGCTCAAGTCGTGGTTATCTCTCTCTACCAGTAGTTCTCTCGTAACAGTATGTCCGGTTCGGCTTCATGTTGAGGACTCGAGGTCATATATTTCTTGATTTCCAACTCTGATCTTCGGATTCTTCCTATTTTGTATTTTTTTTAAACCAAAGTTAATTAGTCAGATAAAAAAGAAATCAAGGAATTTCTCCTAATCCCCGTTTGGATACCCATTCCCCGTTTGGCCCGGGGATGGAGGGGAGAAAATAATCCCCATTGGGGATCGGAGCGGGGACGGGGATTGGGGAGGGATTCGGGGATCGGAGGCAGGGATAGTAGTCTCCGGCCCCGATCCGTCCCCATTGCCAACCCTATTGGTGCTTGGGAATATCAGGACGTACTGGTTTTTTTTTTTTTTTGGATTTAAATATTTGCCACTTAAGTTGTTGAGATGTTTGTTTTGAAAATCAATGTTTGTTTTAAACAATCTGCAAACATGATATTATTAGGTTCTTATAAAAAACAAAGCCACAATGTTTAATGTGAACACAATGACCAGTATGCTACCAAAGACGAAGGAGTGAGAGTTGACATGTCAAGTTATACGGAGTATTTTTCATTCTACTAATGAATTTACCAACGTTAATTCTCTGGACAGTTTACAATTTGAAGAGAAAGACACGTGGATGCTTGTATTTTAGTATTGATGTATGAGTTCTTCATTTTTAGCTATTAATCCGAAAAATCCTAAAACTGCTAAAGCTTCTAAAAATAATTAATTTATGTGATGAGAATGATCCGTCTTAAAATCACGATAGTACTCCATTTTATTGAGTAGTATTTGTTTAATACTTGGAGGCAATCGGAGACTCGGAATCACATATCCTCCGTTTACTATACAAGTCATTTCTTGTGTTTCTTATATGATTTTTTTTTAACTTCGATCCATATTTTTATACTTTTCTGATTTTCTCTCGTTGATACGAATCATAAATTTTCAAAAAAAGTCATTAGACAAATTTCATAAACTATTTTGTCTAATGATTTTTTTTGGTATTTTAAAAATTTTACAATTTTTTTGTCATTTTTTTAGAGATTAATCATTTTTTTCTAGTATTGTAAGTATTTTTTGATATTTTAAGCATTTTCCGTTTGCCACATAAACATTCTCTGTCATTAATTTGACGGAAGGGCAAAATTGAAATTCGTCTGAAACTATAAGGACAAAATTGACACAAAATATTTTGTAGGGACGAAATTGAAACTTGGTGTATTTTATAGGGACTAAAATAGTAGATAAGCCTAATAAATATGAATATAAGTTACTTGAAAAAATACAGAAGAGTGAATAAATATAAATATAAGCGAGTAATAAATACACTTACTTTTTTTTTTCAATGGAAGACCAAACCAATTCATTAAAAACCGCCTTACGACATCTACAGATAAGGCAACAAAAGCAAACCATACAACGGCAACTGAAACTCAACAAAACCAGAAGTACCGAAATAAGCACCAGTCCAAAGTTGAGACGACTTAGTCGAACTCCAAAGCGTAATGGAATACTCCAAAAAGGAGCCAATACATGAGCAGAGCCATGCCTCTACCGGAGCCACTACCCATTCCACATCGAGAAATACATGGATTGGCAACGTGGAGCACGTACCCAGACAATTGACGCCCCGGGGTGGCGAAATCAGGAAACCTGTGGGAATCAGTCAAACTCGGGCAAGACTAGCCCGAGGCAGGAAGATGATGGAACCGCAACGGCAGAGCCAATGAGAGCCACCACCACCGAACTCCAGCCAAACCTCCAACCACTACCTACAAAAAACACAAAAGAAAACAAAAAACAGAAGCCACCGCACACCACGAACCACCGCCACCCCTACCGCACGCCACCTCCACCGCCAGACAGATCCAAACAAACCCAGCAAAATCCCGGGTCGTCGGAGCACACGAGGACAAAGCCTAGCCATAAGGCATGAAACGGGAGACCTCCAAAGGTGGTTCCCGGCGGCAAAAAGCCTCGCGTCCGCCATCATCGCCACCCATCGCCCGCCTAGCCGTTGAGCACAGAAACCGGAGCCCCCCAGATGTGGATCCCGGCGGCCACCCACTGCCCCCCAGTTACCTGAATAAAGATAAATATAAGTATAGATAGTTACAGCACTTATAGATAGTAACAACTATAGATAATAATTTCATATTATAAATTTAGATTAAGCAATCAAGCAAGTATACATGCTTGCTAACTGAGAAACTATGATTAATTGTGATAAAAATTAGTACTATTTAGCGCAAAAACCTGAAAATCAATTTTTAGAATGCTTAAAATATAGAATTACTAGGGCCTTGCCCGTGCCTAAAGGCACTTGATGAAATTCGTACTCTTGTCATCGAGTATTCCAACTAATGCTATGCCACGACGGTTATCGTGCCATCAGGCCCATCACCCCTGTCATGATTGTGCAAGTTCAATAAGTGAAACTAAAAAGAAAAAAAGAAAACCAAACTACTAACATCCAATGAAACCCAGTTTTCATGCACAACAAAAACTAATTTTGAAGCATTACTAAGAGATTCTTTCTTATTTTTTTCGTTATGATTTACCAAACTAGTATAATATCCAAATCACACCTTGTATTTGAGAGAGAGAGAGTATTCTAAAATTAAATTTCTCGATGATGGGTTGGATGTCAAAGAGAGAGGATTTTTGAAATTTGATATTCCAAGATGAATATGATTGTTCTTTTTAGAAATGAGTTTTTCTTTCACGTGGTATTTTTTGTTGATTTACTTTCCTTTCCTTTTCTTGTAACTAACCAAAGGTTATATTTCATTTTTTCCCGAAATCAAAAGTTATCTTGGAAAGGCAAGTTTCTTAAACTGCGGAAAAACAACTTGACCCGTACGGTAAAATTTGGGTCTTACTATAGATATTGTCATAAGAGAAATGATAGATCTTTGAAACATGGAAACGCCACGTAGGACATTTCAAACAAAAAAAAAACGTTGTGTAATATAATATAGATATAGATATCGAAAAGCACAAACCTATCTTCTCTGGAACGAAACAGATTTTAGACCCATTTTTAGCTTCTAGGAATCTCTAAAATTTCCATGCTGATAAAAAAATTAAAAAAAAAAAAGGAAAGAAGGTTGGCAAGATACCAATAAAAAACTCCACCACCAGAATTACAGCACCAAAACCCCTGCCAAAAAATAAAAAACCACCACTGGTCCCTATAAGAACACCTTGCAATCCTGATATACAAAAACTGACCACTAAGGATGGGTATCTCGGCCGACCCTCCCCGGTCCCCACCCCAAATGGGTAGGGCATTCAGGGATTTTTTCGGGGATCGGGTAGGATGTGGGGATGATTTTTGAAAAATTTCGGGGAATGGATAGGATGGTAAAGTTTATCCCCACCCCGATCCCCGCTCCTCCCCGGTCCCCGCTCCACCCCGCACCGATCCAAAATCCCCAAATATATTTGTATTTTATGTCTATAGAATATTATCTATTGTTTGTTTACCGTAAAGCAGTGAAGGCTTAAAGCCTCGTGTTACTGTGCTAGTAGTTTTACTAGTGTACTCAAAAACTAGGAAATAAACTATGTTTTTCTTTTTTTTTAATTCTGAGTAATATATATATATATTGCTCCATAAGATATTCTAGGGAACAGAACCCCATTCCACACAGCCCCACCAGGGCCACCAAGTCCCCATCTCCACAGACTCCACTCCATCGTTTTAATCGATCTCCCTTCTCCAATCTCTCACCGAAGTTCCTGCTCCTACCAAGTATGTTTCTCTCTTTTATCTCTCTCTCTCTCTCTCTCTCTCTCTCTCTCTCATTGTCATTCAGGGTGAAAAGGTGAAGATGAGGTATGCACGCTAAAAAAACCAACGATCGTTAAGGTACCCAACTCCCTCTCATATTTCCAGTTCATAAAACCTTAGTTTATCAGTTATACATTCTTCGAATCCATCTATTGTAATCAGTGTGTGCATGTGTGAGTGTAACATGGAAGGTTCATCTACTGGGTTCATCCTATGAATCCATAGGGATGTTCATCTACTGTTACAGCATTGGAATCTGTCCATTCGTGCTTGAAAGTGTCATTCTTACTTATTTGTGTATTTTCTTTTTGAACACACAGTATGCCACCACCACTTTGGGATGGTCAGTCGACGTACCCTACGTCAACTCAAGTGGAATCAAATGACATACAACCACCAGCAGGTGATGGTTCACAAGCAGAAGAAACACCCATAGCCCGCGTATATGAGGTAAATTCTGATGGTGATGAAATTCTGAATATGACTGGATTAAGGAGTGAAAATTGGAATCATTTTCAGAAGGTGAAAGTTAAGGGGACGGGTGCGACAAAAGCAAGGTGTTTGTATTGCAAAAAAAAATTGGTTGCGGAACAAAAGAGTGGAACAACACATTTAAGAGATCATTACAACTCTTGTCTGAAAAGAAAAATGATTGATAGTAAGCAGAAGTTTTTAACACCTAGTGTTATGGCGGAGCCGCTAAAAGTTAACACACTTCAACCTTATAGCTACGATCCGGAACATGCTAGGAAACAACTAGCTTACCTGATAATAATGCATGAATACCCTCTAAGCATGGTGGAACACCTTGGGTTTAGGAGATTTTGTTATGCTCTGCAACCTTTGTTTCAAGTGGTTTCTCGAAGAACTATCAAGAGGGATATTTTGAACATATATGATGTTGAGAGGTTGAAGACAATGAGGCTTATGGAGAAAAATCGAACTAGAGTTTCCTTGACTATGGATATGTGGACAGCTAGCAATCAAAAAAGGGGATTTATGGTCATCACGTCCCATTTCATTGATGATTCTTGGAAATTGCAAAGCCGCATTCTAAGGTAATCGACAGTTGTGTTTAGTATGTTAATTTTATGCTAGTTTTTGGATTCATGAGAATTTTATTTATGTTTTTAGTTCATTTTAATGATCATAGTAATTGTTTATTTAGGTTTTTGTATGTGTCATGTCCACACACGGCTGATGTATTATGTGAGGTGTTGATGAATACGTTCTTGGAGTGGAATTTGGATAGAAAATTGTCTACTTTGACAGTTGACAATTGTTCTACCAATGATGCAATGATTAATCTTTTGTTGGAAAAATTTGGAGATGATAATATTTGGTGTAAGAGTTTCTTTCATGTGCGATGTGCTACCCATATTCTTAACTTGATTGTGAGGGATGGTTTGGATGTCATTAAATCTTCGATTGAAAAGGTTAGAGATAGCGTTGCTTTTTGGACAGCAACTCCAAAGAGAGAGGAGACATTTGAAGAGGCAGCTTGCCAATTGGGAGTTTTTTGTGGTAAAAAGTTGTCTCTTGATTGTCCTACTAGGTGGAACTCCACCTATTTGATGCTTTTGACCGCCATACAATACAAGAGTGCTTTTGGCCGTTTAAGACTTAAAAACCACCAATATAAGTGTTGCCCAAGTGATGATGATTGGAAAATGGCCATAGATATATGTGAGAAGTTGGAAATTTTTTACAAGGTCACTTTGTTGTTTGGTGGAACTAGTTATCCAACTTCCAATCTATTTTTTGCAAATGTGTGTGAGATTAAATTGAAATTGACTGAATGGGGCAATTGTGAGAATGATGTGGTGGTGGAAATGGCCCTCAATATGATTGAGAAATATGACAAGTATTGGGACAATATTCATGGATTCTTAGGTGTAGCAGTTGTGTTGGACTTGAGGGTCAAGATGTCATTGATTGGGTGTTACTATACAGATATTTATGGTGTGCATGGGGTTAAGATGATTGAGAATGTTAGGACACGTTGTTACGATTTGCTATCGGTATACCAAGGCAAAAAAGACAACAATGATGACAAAGTTTCAAGCAAGCCTCAACCCTCTACGTGCCCCGCGATGAGTTGTTTTTGCAGAATTCCTTCATGCAAAAAAGAAAGGTAAAACTTCACATGTGAAGATAGAACTGGATCACTATTTGGAGGAGGAGGTGTTACCGACCTGTGACAACTTTGATATATTAGCTTGGTGGAAATCTAATGGTTTGAAGTACCCTACTTTGCAAGCCATAGCTAGGGATGTATTGGCTGTACCCATATGTATTGTTTCCTCTGAGTCATCTTTTAGCACCGTTGGTAGAGTGGTGACTCCAAATCGCAATAGACTTCCTCCTAAAACTTTGGAAGCCTTAATGTGTACTCAAAGTTGGTTGGCAGCCCTTGAGAATGGAGGTTTTTTTTTTTTCATTATGTCTTAGTTTTTGTCATGCTTTTATATGCTATATATATCAATCATTGTTTTCTTTTGTATTTTAAGGTGAGGCAATGCCGGGAAATCCTTTTCCAACTATCAATGATGATGATATGGACACCGATGAGTGTGTATCCGGGGTAACATGTATCGATGATTGATCAAGTAAGAGTTCATGTATTATAATCTAGCTCTCCTATTTTTTTATTTTTTTTATTATTGTGTCTTTTCCATTTAATCATTCACTTGTAGATATATGGTCTGAATGTGATGAGAACTAGTAAACATAAAACCTTTCAATCTAGTAAAAACTAATTGTTCTTTTAATTTGCAAAAATATAGCGGGGATACAAGTGTTGATCCCAGTTGTTGGTTTAGTCCTCGTGGCGTGAAGACATGTGCTTAGTTTGTGTTCCAAATTTGGCATGTAATGAGAGTTGATACTCTTTATTTTGTGTTTTTTGAAAGAGCCACAACTCTTTTAACTTATCTATGGTACTTATGGTTTCCTGGATTTAAGTTCCGTTTCTTTGTCTTTTATCTTTTATCACTTTTTGCACCGTGGTTGATGATAATGTGAGAACCTACTCGGTATGTTAAAAGACTTTATTCCTGTTTTCTAGTTAACAAGTATATAATCCTTCACCCTTTCTGCTTCTATTCTTCATTTGGGTTTGTTGCATTTGAATTTATCTTTTGAAATCTGAAAATTATAGTTAAGGTTTGGATCCCCAATTCCCCATGGGGATCCCCATTCCCCGTATTGGGGCGGGGATGGAGGTTAAAAAAAATCCCCAGTGGAGATCGGGGAGGGGATGGGGATTTATATTGGTTCGGGGATCGGGGATGGAGGTAGTGGTATCCACCCCCTACCCTCCCCATGCCCATCCCTACTGACCACTCAACATCTTCCTCAACCGAAACCAAATAGCTTATATGATCACTCTGATCTTAAAATTGACCCACCAAAAACCAACACATACCATTATCAAATGGGGCCAACAAGCTGCCGAAATAACATCTCTCCAAACTAAGCTAAAACACATTTTCCAACTCCCTCACAATCCAGCTCACTAACTTCATACATTCCTGTTCGTTACTGTGAAAATTAACTCCCAATTGTTTTCTGATGTAAATTGTTGATTTAGCTTGTTTGATAAGCACTCGATTGCTATTACGAATATCTTCAGAAGATATTTGATTCATAACGAATTAGATCTTTTCTTCTCCATACCTTTCTTTCATCTTTTCTTCAATCTTCTTAACTTCCCCCCTTTTCTCTCCCACTTCTCTGCCCAGGATATAATGTTGGCTTTCAACCTTTTGAATTCACTTGGTAATTGATAGATGTTTATTTGTACCCAATTAAGCACCTTAATCTATACTCGTGGATCCATTTGCATTGTTAATTGGTGCGGATTAATTAGTTTAATGTGCTTGTAGGATTTGGAGATCAATGAGTGAAATAAAGTGCAATTTGGAAAGAAAATCATTCAATCCCAAATTTGAAAAGAATCTGGATAGTGTTTAGTATTTTCGCCATATCTTTTAGCTTGAGTATCCGATTGAGGCAAGGTTTGTAGCACCGGAAAGGAAATTCAATTCCCTACAACTTTCTTGTATATGCATTTTCTAAATTCCAACGTCTTGGAGGTCGAAATTGGGATGGAAGCGGGCTGCAGAAGACAAAAATGGAATTTTTTTGAAAAGTTTGGTTGAGATTGGCCTTCCTAAACTTATTCTTTTACTTGGACTCCAAGAGAGTTGTGAGCAGTATAAAAGGAGAATCCTAGGTCATTATTAGGATTTCTGAAGTTGGAGAGAGGTTCCATGGCCAGCTAAATCCCTAATCTAGGGGGAGGATGAGACTCCACACCAAATAGTCTTGTTTTCTGTATAGATTAGGGTTTTTATTCGAAGCAGATTATATGTTTAGAACTCGATTTTATAGATATTAATAAAATCGTTTACTTCTTTTTATCAGTTGCGTATTTGTATCTGTAGTTTCAAATACCGGTTCATATAATTATTTTCAATGTTGTGATTCGAGTTCTGAGATAGATTATGCTCATAAGACGAATCGTACCGTTGGGTGGCGTGGCCCCATACCAGTAGACGGTCCGTGCTATGGGATAATTTATGCCTTTTAACAATCACAAATATCCTTTTGCCAACTGTATATAGGAATTGCAAGCCCTAGGGATAGTTATTTATCAATTCAAATAAAAATCCGGTTTATGTGAATGCATGGTTGTGCGGTAGGGGTGGATTCCAAACCATAGACTTTTTCTCTCACCATCTTCATCTCATTTAATTTCAATTTTCTTTAGTTAATTAGCTTTTCAAAATCAAATCAAATCTAATTCAATTGTTTCCTTAGAATTAAATTAGAAATTAATCGAATTTATTGTAACTCAGCCAATCTGTCTCCGTGGATCGATACTTGGACCTAGCCATTATTCTCTAGAGTAATAGTTAATTCTTAGTTTTATATATACATTTTTTGACTCGGCACGACATGATCAGTAATCGGTTTCAATTTCCCCTATGAAAACTAGGGTTGCCCAAGTCTTCCCCCAAGCATCAAGAGGGCTACAACTATTACTTAATCATTTACTCTCATTACTTTAGCAGGGTTTCTTTTTCCTCTGCAAAAACTAATTACTTTAGAGAGTCCAAGAAATCATTTTCCAATGTCTAGGGAAAGATAAGTACCAATTCCAAATTGTTTTGGATATCTACAGTCCAAATGATTGTATTTAAGCTGTAAATCATATATATATATATATATATATATATACATAGCTTATGTAAGGGATTTTTCGTTCGAGATTGAATTTCAACGATCCAAGACGATCCGAACCGGTAGATGTGTTTAAAACATATTTTTAAGGTCCAACGCGAGGATTCGTAAAAAACAAATACGCGGAAGGGCTTGATCCGAGCAGTTTTCATACAAACCGTAGGATATATATTTCATGAAAAACTGCTTGGATCAAGCCCTTCTGGGTATTTTTTTTTTTACGAATCCTCGTGTTAGACCTTAAAAATACATTCTAAACGCATCTAACTGTTCGGATTGTCGAAATTCAATCTCGAACGAAAAATCCCTTACATAAGCTATGTAAGGGAGCCCCTATAGGATCCGGACTGATATATATATATATATATATATATATATATATATATATATAACCACAGCCGTTGGATGCATCCACTAAGGCACTGTTGTGGCTAACTTCCCTTACATAGTTATGTAAGGGCTCCCTTATAAGATCTTCTCCGATGTATATATATATATTGTAGGTGTGGTGAAAATCTCACTCTCTGTAGGGTTCAAAATTAAAGCCCTAAATTTGTGAGCTAAGAGAGGTAAAGAATGGTTAGTGTTTAGAATGAGAGAATGAAGGATGGTTTTGGTGGGGAGAAGGAAAACAATAAGGAAGAGATTTAGGCAGTATCTCTTGGGGTGCCCTCACTCTTGAACTTTCTCTCTCTAAGGAGGAGATGTCTCTTGGTATTGTGAGAGGTGTGTCTTATATTTATAACCAACTTGGGCCAACAAATACTTGACATGTGTCCCTTCCATATTGTAAGGCCACAAAGGTACCAGCCCGCGACACTCTCATGTTGCATCCTAACCTTGCGGCAATCTCATCTCCTCAATCCACCGAGCCACTAAATCCGCCTCCATTCCCGCACGGACTAGGTCACGACTTAATTAGTCATGCCTATATTATAGACCGAGCCTCAAAGGACCCCTCAAGTCCTGCCTTGCGACTTGAGTAGACGTGGACGTCTGGGTTATATTAACGTTACTATGCTATCGCGATATTTACCCTTATAATCTACGGGTCGCGCTGGTCCATTTAGTTATTCCGGACCCTTATAAAAAAAGGCCCATAGCCAAGATCCACATGTTCTGTGGGTCAGCAAGATGATGCAAGTCCTTCTCTTATAGTGCTGACGTGTAGCGCACTTATTCGTGCATTGCGTGACACGTGTATTGCAAGACTTTCTTGCCACGCGTCACCTCTAGATAGGTCAGTCAACTGTTGACTTTGGTCAACTTTCCTTTAGACAAAGACCTCACCCATATATAAATATATATGGGGCCGGATCCGTGGACACATATTTTACACGTACATTTTGACACTCCATCTCAGCCCTTGAAACCAAGGGCTGAGATTAAGCTACTCTCTCTCCTCCCTCTCTATCTCCATACGTAATCTCTTTATTTGTAATAACACGGCAGACACCACTCCCTCCTCTGGCCCCTCCATTGCAGGCAACTCCATCTTGTTAGTAATCGACATTTAATCAACGGGTATCTGTAATCTTAACGTGGGGAGATTAATAAGTATTTAATGACATGGAGCTCGATATATAATTGAGATAAAGACGGGAGTACAATTATAATTCCTTAGTGGTGTGAATTATAATTTGGGAAATAAGAATAGAATCCGGGTGGGATTAGGTTTTCTTATTTACACAAGGAGCCCGGATTTATTTCTCCTCAGATCCCTGCCCTAGCCCAATAAATATATCGTTATGTTCTCTAGGTCTCACAACAGTTATTCAGAAAATTAGATGAGAGACTGTGAGAAAGAGAACAAGGAGATTACGTAGAAGTCCACGCTTGACTACATAATTGAGGTATAAGGGAATATGGCAGAAGATTGTGAGGTACTGTCGAGCAGTGTTTGTTGGTGCAGTAATTGGGTCTGTCAAGTTCTAAAAAGAAAAAGAAACAAGTCAACCAGCGTTCGTGTCTACGGATTAGAGGTAACCATTGTTTTGCAGCGTTCTTATCCAGCCATTATGGTCACATAATTTTTTTTGTTGATCTTGTGTGATTGGATTCCACGATGCTTTTTCGTGGTTATTGTTTTTTATTTTGTACCACGATTATTTTTCGTGGTTGTAATAATTAACGTAGCATGTGAATTCCAATGGAGGCATAAGATCAATGTATGTATTTGTTTTTTCGATTCGAATGGCGTTCAGTGGGTTATTCGGAGATCGAAGATGATGGATATGGAAGAAACAAGCTTGTTTGGCAAGAAGATAAGTTTTGTCAAGAAAAAAGGATGTTTGGCTCGCAGCAGAAATGTTTTCCAGATTCGTGGGTCGGATTGCAGGGCTTTTTAGACCCAGTAAACAATGGAATTAGAAAATCTGTTTTTCACGAAAGTTGTAGATAATTGAATTTTCAGTTCAATCGGAGTTCGGATGAGGGAGAAAAGTTCAAAATACTGAAGGCTGTGTTGTTTACTCGGGAAAAATTCAGATCCGATTTTTCTTGTCTAAGTATGATTGGATTTTAGTTTCCTTGATTGATTCAAAGTATCTAAGTCTTCTACACAAGAAGTGCTCAAGGATTTCAAATTTGGAAGGATTCTTGATTGCTTAAGGATTTCAAGACTGGAAAGATTCCTTATTGATTAAGGATTTCAAGATTGGAAGGATTCCTTATTGCTCAAGGATTACATCATTGGCCATAATAGTTGGGATACATATTATTTATGTTTCCTTATTTATTAATATTGTATATCCTTATTGTTTGCATGTGTGATAGTTTACCATATTAATATTTGGCCTTTGACCTAGATCACGGTTTTTGCAAACATGTTAATTTTGATAACCCTCACAAAAATTTTAAATAACTAAGTGGGAGAGGGAGTTTATTTTATATAAATCTCATGGTCTCCATTACTAGTATGTAGATGATATAATTAAGTTTTGTGTGTTGGTTTTAGACCTTCCTCCCCATCGGACAAAATTAATTATGGCATCATCGGCACTTACTTCCTTAGAGGATAGCTCCATGATAATTGTTGTGTGGATTACTCCTCCATCTGGGGTAGTTCATTACGGAACAATGGGTCTTGAGGTTAGGTAATGGTATACACTATCTATAAACAACAAGTATCCTCTCTATCTGAGTCACTGCTTTTATTTATTGGACCGAAGCAAATTAGGTATTTAATTTTATTGGGCACTGTTAGTGTCTAGATAGTAAAATTAAAAGGTTGTGCCTATCTACTCGAATGATGAAGAGTAGTTGACCTACCTATCAAGGCATATTCTTCACGGTGTGTAGGGTTGCTAATGTTTTTCTTTTAATAGACTGGTTGAGGGAACCAATTTAATAGAAATATAAAAAGTTTTTAGTTGCCATTCATAATTGTTGTTATGTGATTCTCAGATTCAAAAATGGATTTTTTCAATCCACTTGTTGTCATACTCAAAGAAAACAAATTCACCAGATTTAATTATATTGACTAGAAAAGGATCTAGATATTGTGTTGATTGCTTTAGGGACCGAATTTGTGCTCTCTGAGGTGTGCTCTCCCGAACTCACTGAAATTGCAACAGAACATGAAATCCGGTGTTGTAAGGATTGGGTTACGACTGATGAGGTGGTGCGGTTTTACATTCTTGCTTTTCTGCAGAATGTATTGAATCATCAGCATCAATTTATAGAAATTGTCTATGACATGATAACCTAAAATATATGTTTGAGGAGTAGAATCGTGCAGTTAGGAAAGTTGCAATGTGGGAATTGTGAAATATAACATTTGTTGAATGACCCTAGTAAGAGATCATGTTCTGAAGATCATAGGTCTTCTGAATGAACTAGAGATCCTAAGAGCTGATATTGATGGGGAAACTCAGGTTAATATTATGCTCCAGTTGCTGGCTAAGCCTTTTTAGCAGTTCCGCCTGAATTACAATATTAAAAAAATGCATTATTGTTTTGACGGAATTGTTGAAAATGCTTTAAATTAGCTGGGGGTCTTTTGGATAACAAATAGAAAACTGTGCTTGTGGATGAAGAGGTTTTTGCTTTTAAACCGAAAGGCAACAAGAAGCAGAAAAAAGTTCAACAACAAGCCACGGTTCCTCAGGAAGTTCATGGGACTAAAAAAAGCCTAAGGGCAAGTGTTTTCACTGTAAGCAGAAAAGACACTAGAAGCAAGGTTATCCGATTTATCTCAATACTGTGAACAATCAAGGTAAATCTTTTTCACTAGTGGTTGAATTATGGTTAGTGGTGTTATATACTAGTACCTGGTGTGTAGATGCGGGTGCCACTAATCATGTTTGCAATTCAATGCAAGGGTTCCGGGAAACTTGGAGACTTAGTGATGGAAAGATTTATCTACATATGGGAAGTGCTACAAAAGTAGCAGCAGTTGCAGTAGGCATTTGATTTTGAGAGATTGTCTTTATGTTCATTGAATTAGAAGAAACTTAGTTTCGGTTTCTAATTTGGTTAAAGATGGATATTTGGTTTATTTTAATAACTATGTGGTTATTAAGTTAAATAAACGTTTTATCTATTCTGGTTCATTGGTTGACAATCTCTATGTTAGTAATCTTAGCTTTCCTACGATGCAACTAAAAAGTTGAATAACACTAATAGATTGCCATGTCAAAGAAAGAGCCTTCTAAGTTGAACCTAACGTATCTTTGGCACTTATGCCTAGGTCATATTAATCTAAATAGGATTTCTAGACTGGTTAGGAATGGACCTTTGGGTTCATTGGAAGTGGAGGCACTTCCAGTCTATGAATCCTGTTTAGAAGGTAAAATGACTAAGAGGCCCTTTTTAGCTAAAGGGAATAGAGCCAAGACCCATTGGAATTGGTTCACTCTTATCTGTGTGGACCTATAAATATTCAAGATAGAGATGGTTTTGAGTATTTCAATACTTTTATTGATGATTACTCAAAATATGGTTACATTTATTTGATGCACTGTACGTATGAATGTTTTGAGAAATTCAGGAAGCATAGACCGAAAAACAGAAAACCATCTAGATAAATGTATCAAGACACTGTGATCTGATCGTGGTGACGAATACCTCTTGGGTGTATTTTGGAACTACATGGTAGTAGAAGGGATTACATCCCAGTTATCTGCGCCAGGTATGCCACAACAAAATGGTGTAGCAGAAAGAAGGAATATGACTCTTATGGATATGGTGAGATCAGTGATGAGTTATTCGGATTTACCAAAATTCGTTTTGGGGACATGCACTAGAAACAATAGCATACATTCTTAACTTGGTACCATCTAAGTCAGTACCAACTATACCCATAGAACCGTGGACTGGGCGCAAACCTAGTCTATCGCATGTTCAGGATTGGGGTAGTCCAGCACATGTGCTAAAAGGGAAAGTAGATAAGTTGGAATCAGGGACAAATGTTTGTTTATTTTTTGTGGGGTACCCTAAAGAAACGAAAGTTGGTCTATTCTATGATCCTAAGCATCAGAAAGTCATTGTTAGCACCAGTGCTTGATACTTAGAGGACTATGTCATAGATCATAAGCCCAGTAGTAAGATTGTTCTAGATGAATTGAGAGGAAATAAACCAGTGCAGATTTCTTCAACACCGATAGTACAAGAGGTTACACTGCAAGAAATTATTGTTGAAACACCAGTACCTCATCGTAATGGGAGGGTTATTATTCCACCCAGTCAGTATACGTTGTTGGGAGAATCTTGTGATATGATCCCTGGAGAACAATAGGCCGAACCCTGTAACTACAACGAGACACTACAAGATAAAGATGCAGAACTTTGACAAAAGATCAAAAGCACATGTTGTGCGAGTTTAAGAAGTTCCTTTGTGGACTTAAGCAGGCATCTAGGTCTTGGAACATTCATTTTGATCAAGTAATCAAGTCTTTTGGTTTTGATCAATGTCTAGATGAGTTATGCGTGTACAAGTAGCGCAACGGAAAAGTGATGGTGTTTCTGGTGTTATATGTTGATGATTTCTTGCTCATTGGAAACGATATAGAAGTGTTGTCTACAGTAATGTGTGGTTATACAGCCAGTTCGATATGAAGGATTTGGGAGAAGCCAGTCACATCCTTGGGACATCCTTGGGATTAATCTTATGCTAGATTGCAAGCAAAGGATGTTAGGCTTATCTTAAGCTTCCTATATCGATGCGATCCTTACTTATTTTAACATGCAGGATTCCAAGAAAGGATTCTTTCCTTTCAGACATGGGATCAATCTATTCAAAGATCAGTGTCCTAAGACATCTAAGGAGATGGAAAAAAAATGAAGGTAGTTCATTATGCTTCAGCAATAGGAAGCCTCATGTATGCTATGATGTGTACTAGACCTGATATTTGTTTTGCCTTAGGCATGGTTAGCAGGTTTTAGTCTAACCCTGGACAAGTAGATTGGATTGGTATAAAACATATACTCAAGTATCTGAAAAGAACTAGGGATTATATGTTGGTGTACCAGTTAGACAGTCTGGTGCCTTGTGGGTACACAAACTCAGACTTTATGTCAAATAAGGATTCCAGTAAATCGACCTCAGGATATGTGTTTACCTTAGGAGGTGAAGCCATAAGTTGGAGGAGAATCAAGCAATGGTGTATTGCTGATTCCACCATGAAGGCCGAGTATGTGGCAGTTTTTGAAACAGTCAAGGAAGCCGTTTGACTCAAGAACTTCTTGATGGATCTAGAAGCGGTACCTTCGGTGTAGTCAGCAATTTCAATCTATTATAATAATAGTGGTGGAGTTCCTAACTCGAAGGAGTCAAAGATCAATAAAATGGGAAAACACATCGAGCGTAGATTATCACCTTATTCGAAAGATCGTACGGAAAGGTGCTATAGCTGTGACCAAGATTGCATCAGTTAACAACCAAGCAGATCCTTTTACAAGGGCTTACAAGCCAAGACTTTTGATAGTCGCGTAGAGGGAATGGGAGTGAGATGCATGGCAACATGGTTTTGAGTCTAAGTGGGAGATTGCTAGAAATTTTTACTAAAAGCCTTGTTTTTACGTAATTGATTATTTTTTATTGGTTAAATATTAATCAGTTTTATCCCCTTTTTGATGAGAAACTTTTATGGGCAATGTGTGCATGATATTATTGTATGTTGTGCATGTGTCTTTTATTCTACATAGTAGATGATCCAGTGTGTAGAGTACGGCTTACACACGGAAGATTGGATCATCGGTTCTTGTGAAATATAAGTGTTTGGTTCACAATCTTAGATGGAATTTGACACACCATCAGTAGGATTGTAATACAATATTTTAGTAGGTTTGTCTTGACTACAGGGAACTGTTCTAGTTCCAACTCATTGTACTAGTACAAGTTGTGTGTATTGGAAAGGATCGCGTTAAGGTAATTGTCTTAATACTAACATTATAAGACAATTAGAACCTTATGGTTATTATGAATGCTTATGCTCTTAATCTAGATATAATTAATACATATATTCATTTAGTGTTGTTGACTTTGATTCATTATAAAGTGAGATCCTATTTTGGGTCAATAGTCTTGGTGAGTTGGGTCACGCCACTATATGCATGTTATATATCGATATTAATTATTGATGGAATCCACGTCCTGTTGAGGATTGATGATACCCCCTTGAGTAAGCTTAAAAGTTTCAATTATGTCAAACCCTGCAGGTGGATATTTGTGTCCGACATATCGAATAAGTTAAGTGGATAGTCTCAAGTCATTTTATAAGATGTTGATTGGTGGGAGATTGTTAGTAATCGACATTTAATCAACGGGTATCTGTATTCTTAACGTGGGGAGATTAATAAGTACTTAATAACATGGAGCTCGAATATAATTGAGATAAAGACGGGAGTACAATTATAATTCTTTAGTGGTGTGAATTATAATTTGTGAAATAAGAATAGAATCCGGCTGGGATTAGGTTTTCTTATTTACACAAGGAGCCCGGATTTATTTCTCCTCAGGTCCCCGCTCTAGCCCTATAAATATATCGTCATGTTCTCTAGGTATCACAACAGTTATTCAGAAAATTAGATGAGAGGCTGTGAGAAAGAGAACAAGGAGATTATGTAGAAGTCCACGCTTGACTACATAATTGAGGTATAAGGGAATATGACAGAAGATTGTGAGGTATTGTCGAGCAGTGTTTGTTGGTGCAGTAATCGGGTCTGTCAAGTTCTAAAAAGAAACAAGTCGACCAGCGTTCGTGTCTACGGATGAGAGGTAAACCCTAATTCCGCTTTGTCTGGTTTGTGTTGATTTCTTGTTGTTTAATCTGTACGTGTCATTACTGGGTTCTGAGATTCGTTTCCCAACACATCTCCGGCGAAATTCTTCCCTGTCGAACTCATCTCCGGCGAGTCCGGTATACTCAAACTCCAAATCAAACTCCTACAAGCAAAGTTTCAAAAAAAAAAAAACAAAACAAATCAAACTCCCTAAACTCAAAAAACCTTAATTCTAAAATTCCCAGATTCCATTGCAATCTCCATTCAGTTTAAACTCAGACATCAAAGATCGCTCCCGCAACAATCTTATGTGATTTTAGGGATGACGAAGAGAGAGATATTCGTCAGGTGAGAGTAGAGGTGAGAGATTCGTCGGGTGAGAGTAGAGGAGAGATTTGACAATCTCGTGGGCTTGCAATTCATTGTTCCATGTTTGTCCAGAAAAGCAAAGATAGACGTCCTCTAGTCTGGTTTTGAGTCGTGGCTAGCGGCAAAGAGGACAGACAGGCGGAGTTGTTTTTTTCTTCCGTGAAACTGCAATGTTTGGGTTTGCCTTGAAGGCTGAAAGGAAAGGGAGAGAGATGATGAGTCAGCGTGAGTTATTAGTGGGTGGAACCCATTAGTGTAAGTTGATCTCAACCCTTGGTTTCAAGAATCAACTGAATGAACCGATCAAGCCCTTACTGATATCCAAATGAGTTGATTTTTTATGGGAATCCTTAAAAACATATTTTAAACAAATTGAACGGTTCCGATCATTCGCATGGGACTCACAAGAGCCAAACTCAATGTTGAAGTTCGGTAAACGCAAAAAATCTGCATATTCAAAAAATGAATCAAGAGTCGATATTTGATTAGTAGTACACATTGAAGTAGTGAAAGACCAAAAAAAATAGTAATAAAGGAACGTGTAATTTGAGCAAGCCCAGCATGCAAAAATCTGATTTAACCCAGGTAGTTTTAGAGAGAGGACTACGGTCCATCTGAATGGCCCAGTCTAAAACCTCTATGGATTCGGGAGTTAAAATCCCAAGAAGTGCAGCTCATATCTATGGCCCACTTACCAAACGGTAAAAGCCCAATTGCCCAGCAAAATCTCAGAACTATGGAATCTTTATAGAGATTCACCAGACTACCAAATCAAATTTTGAATTACAGTGTAAATATGAAAAGAAGCATATTATGATTTTAGTGGACAATTGCTTATTTTATCAAATATTGCCTCAACTAAGCAATGATAGGTAAATTGATCATTTGCCTATTTATAGTTCTGTACCATCATTCTACCATTCCAATGTTAGGCAGGAGTGAACACGCATCAAAGTCTCAAGGCGTAGACCACGCGGCAAACGCCTTGGGTTCAATTATACTTTCATTTCTTCTTGGTCATTCTTTAAGGTACAGTTTGCAAGTCGAATTAGTTTTGAGGCATATAGTGCAGCGAATGTAGGCCCCCCAGTTCCATGTATATGTGAGAAATATATTGTACGTACATACTCCATCCGTTCCAAATTGCTTGCTCCTTTTGGGAAAATATGCATTTTGCATACAAAAAATGATGTGTTTAAGAAAATTATTTTTCAAAAAAATTTACACCAATTTTTTCTACTCAATGAGATCTTTAAATTGGTATAAAAAATTTTGAAAAAGAAAAGAATGCTTATATATTATTTTTTGCGTGCAAAACACACGGATTCCCAAAAGGGGCAAGTAATTTGGGACGGAGGGAGTAATTTGTTTGGTTAGCTTATAGAAAATAGGATATGAATATTTGCTTCATTTTTTGTGGGGTGTACAAGAGTTTATCGATACATAATTAAAGGGAGAGGTAACATTTGCAGGATTTGCATACTTAAGAGGAGAGATGGCATTTTTGTAACATGCCAAATAAAAGTGCGGATATAACATGGATAGAAGGAAGGAGAGTGTTGTTATACCACGATATATCCCCTTGCAAGCGTCTCCTAAAGTTTCAACATAAAGTGCAAGCAGTGTAACAGTGTTTCATTTTCATTTTTCAAAATAAAAATCAAGTTTGTGTAGAACCATTGAGAAATGAAGAACACTTTTTGAAATAAAATTTGCTCTTTAAAATACATCTTGTGATATTGCTATTTAATTTTTATAACAACAAGATCAATATTCAATAGTTTTACGTTATTATAGAAATAAATTGGGTTGGACATCGTAATTGGTAGTAATATTTACATTCTCCATGCATGCACCCTTTTTTCACTCTCCAGTTCCAAGAGCGACTTGGAGGTGATCAGATAATTATACTGGAATACTGGCATAAAAAATAGTCCTATCGATTTAGGCCCCATTCTGCTAATTCAAAAAGCTAAAAATCCAGCTTAATGCGGTTTTTGAGACAGGTCATTCTCTCACAATACATCACATAAAAAGCCGTGAAAAGCCAAAAAACTACCCTTAGTGGAACACCCCCTAATTCTATATTTCTTTATAAAACAAAGTGATCGTTAGTCACACATTTTAATTTGTTTGAACACCACACAAGAGAGTCTTGCATCCATAGACTATATACAGTCATGATAATTGCATTTAGTGTTATTAATTTAATTATCTTACAGCATGCATGTTACGCGCGCATATTAGGTTACACCTCTTGTGGCTGCTTCAACAATTTTTCCATGAGTTAGTATGACAATAGTTATGTAATTGGTTTATGAGTTATTATCCATATGTTCGATTTGTCATTTTCATCGCTAAATAACAAAAGATAATATGGTATTACTGTTACGCTCAATACATAGACTAGTAGCATCAACCGAGAAAAGTCAGTACACGGAGCTTATTTCAGTGTCATTGGAGAAAAAATCGAAAGCCAACTAGTCACCAAACCATTGTTGGAAATCAATTAAAATCCTTGTCTAGAAAATTCCTCAAGTATTGGAAAATGAATGAACCACACAAGTTGGGTTGATGAAGGGAAAAGGTGGTCCTCCTCCCCCTTAATTTCTGCATAATTCGGTCCCACACCTTTGGAGAAACATTGTCGACACCATATCTTGATTAGTGTCCTCACTTAACTAGTCACCAAACAGTGTCGACACCAAAACGAAATTCAAAAAAAAAAAAAAAATTACTTATAGCCACCGACAAGTCAACAACCTAACTTACTATGTTGAATTCATAGAAAATGAAATTATTATTTGGTAACCCAGGCATTCCGTATTCCCGTGCACACTTCAACTGATCATAATGGGATCGATTAATTTCACTGTCTACTAGTTGGGGCCAATTTAAGTTAAAGCAAAGTCTTGTATAAACGAACCCCGTAATAATATATAACATCTAAGAGATTTCGAATTAGAATACATTACGAGGGAGCGAACCATTAAGTCTCAAGTCTTAATTATCGGGCCAAAATAAAATTGTTTGTGATCAACAGTAGTGATTCTAGGATTTTCATCGAGTATGATTATACTAAACTCTTTTCTTTGAAAGAAAAGCCAAACTAGCATCTACTGAAATGAAATTGTACAACAATGCATTTCGAATGATTTCTTTTACAAAAATTATTACCAATATAAATTTATTTAGTCTGTTTATTAGATTCATTACACAGCAAAGATAATTGATAATTGATAATTGATAATTTCAACTCAAATGAGACAGGGTGGGGTAGGGCAAGGCAGGTAAACCCATTACCTTAATGGGGATAGGGCGGGGTACCCAACCATTATCCGGTCGGGTTGGGAGCAGGGGCAGAGGCGGAGGCGGGAGTGGGAATAGATATCGGGTCGGTGTCGGGTATGACAAAACCTACCCCGCCCGCGCCCCGCCGCCCTTCCTTATTCAATGTCTAGATTAATTCCCCTTATCTTTGTTGACTTGTTTTATGGTCAATTGAGTCCGCAAACTAGTTATAATTCTTTGATGGGTCAGAGGTGGTGATGGATAATAGTAGAACATGTGACCATTATCTATTGTAGTACCTTGGAAATATCGAGGAATGCACCTTCCCGATTGGGATAGACTATTAACATTGGCGGCTGTACAAATTTTTTTTTTTGTTCTATTATATATGTTTTTGTATTCATTTGTTTGTTTTTATTGAAAGTGTAGTCCTTTCAGTACTCTCTTTTTTCTGTTTGACTTTGCTGTTTTATATTTATGCTTTCTTTTTTTGCCTTTTTTATTCATTTGAATTTAATATGTCACTTTTTTATTGCTCACTTTTTCACATAAACGAGTAATAAAATACAGTTACTTGAGAAAAGAAAAAAGTATGGATATTAAAAAGACAGCGCAAAAAAAAAAAAATAGCTACAGTATGATGGTTTATTTTATTTTTTTGATTATTTTGTTATTCTATGTAATAGGCTTAATGACAAAAATTCATTACATTTCATGACTACAAGTTTTTGTGCTAATGTGTTAAATATAAGTAAATACTAAAAAGGAAAAATAAATTCAATTTTTTGTAAAATGAAAATCTCATAGCTACTCCTAAAATTTTTAGTTAACACGTACAAAATGGATGAAGTGTTGTACAGAGCGTCTCCAAACTATTCATCAAGTCTTATTTTTAAGTTATTTTCAACAAAACCTATTTGTCGTGTAAAAATCAAAAGAGTGTGTCTTGGAGATGCTTAACAAGGGGGAACTTACAGGATGGAGAATGCTTTTCTTAAAGAATATAATCCAGGAAAATCATATTAGTTGATCACAATTTTAAAAACTAAAAAATGACTCCTTCAAATGCCCCACATAGGTCAACAAAATCTATTTTTTTTAGAAGAGCGTGGGTTGGAGATGCTTGATACGGGGTAACTTACAGGATCAAGAAGACTTTTCTAAAATATAATCCAAGAAAATCTTATTATTTGATAATTGATGACGCAATTTCCGGCGTGGCTCGACGAAGCACTTGCAAAACAGAGTTAGACTTGGGACACCGGTGTGGTGTTAGCCAACCGGCCTCCGATGCCTAAGTTAGTCCTTTTCGTAGTAGATTTGAATATTGCTCAAGTCAGTATTACTGGAACAACCTACTTTACTGAGTTATTTGGAGTCGTTTATATAGGCTAATCGGAGCGGTTGAGTCCTTGTAGGACTTGGACTCCCACCAATGCTTATCTTGTTAACGCCTTTAGCTTATTGGAAGCCTCATATTCCTGAGCGGAATGAGACTTCTAATATCCTTAGGAGTCTTACAAATAAGCCACCGTGTTTTGCAGGCTTTAGCTTGATCTTGTGAAAGAAGAGTTTGAGTCCCTTCCGGACTTCTAGTCCCCTTGGGGTTGTATCCCCTGTCTGGGGTGTAAGGGAGCTGTTCTTGCCCTCCTCTTAGTTCAGGTCTGGCAGCCCGAGCTTTCCTTCCACCGCCGAGCTGTGCTCGCTAGTCGGGACCGTGTCCCTTTACTTTCCAGTCCTTGGGATGCTTAATGAACCTTTCTCTGTTTCTGGTCTTTGCCCGAGTTCTTTGTACCGAGCTGGGCTTTAAAGGGGATGAGCTGACCTTGTGGTCGGTTTAGCCCTATCAGATAATAAATAATTAAATAAAACATATTAGCACATCTGCACACATTTATATATCCTGCAGCCGCCTCTAGTCTTCCCACATTTTCCAAATGCAGGGGGACATTATATTAATGTGGTCGTTTCTTAGTTGGACATCTTTTTTAACAATTCAGGATGTTCGGGCCGGCTTATATACATGCACTTAAACTACTTTATGAATAATTATTCCTACAAACCACAAGTGGGGGACTTAGATTCATTCCTTGGCCGCCTTTACAAATATAAGGTCAAGCTCGCAAATTATGACCTTTACAAATTTGGATAACGTCAAACTCTCATTTGCTTATAAGGTTGTACATACATTGTATGATTTGTGCCATCATCTTCTTTCGAGCTCTACTTGTTCTTGGTATGTTTATTTCTCTAACCCGTCTAAGTACCTAACCCGCTTTACCGAAAAGAGTAAAACAAGAATGGGTGATTAGGTCGATTGAAATTTTTTTGTTTTTTTTTTTGAACGGCAAAAGAGGTGGGCGGGGCCAACCAGCATAGCAACCCCCTTGGGCGTGACCATAGGATATGGGCTCCCGCCCCGCTACGGAATATCTGGTTCAAGCCATAACTACTGTCCGAAATGATAGACCGTCACCACAGCACCATCTAGGGTTAGGTCGAATGATGATCTAGACATTTGAAACATGCATGTGCAGAGTACTACAGCTTCCTTGGGTTCTATGATTTGTATTTTGGAAATCACCGCATATTGATATGAGATTCACACACAGTTAATCTTAAGTACTACTTTAGTGTGCCATGGCAGAGGGGCCAACACGTACATGACGTTGTCCCAGGAGTACTTAATAATTTTTCTTCTAATATATAGTTCCAAATTGCAAGGGCAGGTTTATGTCAAGGAACAATTACTATTAAGGTCAGTTACTTTTTTTTGGGATTTAGGCACTCATGGTATCATAGGGTTTCATAGGGTTTTAGAAGTTTAGGCACTTTCATATAGTTTTGAGGGTTTAGAAACTTTCATTAGGGTACCCTAGGGTTTAGGTTTAGGCACTTTCATAGGGTACCCTAGGCTTTAGGTTTATGGTGCACTTTCCTTTTATGGGGTTTTAGTTGTTTAAGCACTTTTATAGGGTACCCTAGGATTTTAGGCACTTTCATAGGGTACCTTAGGTTTAGGTTTAGGTACTTTCATAAGGTACCCTAGGATTTAAGCACTTTCACACGGGTTGGGAGGTGAGGAGAGAGAGAGAGAGAGTGGAACAACCCGACTTGCCCAATTCACCGTGCAACTTACCTGGGTGGTGTTTTGTTTGGAGCTGTTGGTGCATGGCACTCCAAAGTGGACCGGCCCGTCATTCTCCCTTATGTCAATTGGAAAACTTACCTCTTAACTAGCTGAACTTTTAATAGGAACAATAGGTATTTCTATATGAAGAAAAGGTTAGATTTTTCTTATTTTCTTCTTACGCTGCTTATCACTAATTATTTTCCAAAAACACTTTTTTTGCTTCTTCTTTTTTTTTTTTTTTTATCAGCAAAGAAAATTTCATCTCCATAAAAGGCAATATGAAATTAGTACAACAGAAGAGACCCTACATTGAGATAGTTTCAAAAGGACCAGACTTCTCCTACTTCTAGAGCTTGCAGAAAGCTAAACTATCCCTCATTCAAAAGGATCAGACTTCTCCTACTTCTAGAGCTCGCAGAAAGCTAAACTGTCCCTCATTCAAAAGGATCAGACTTCTCCTACTTCTAGAGCTCGCAGAAAGCTAAACTGTCCCTCACCTCAAGTTGGTTATTGGTTTATTTAATAAGCGATCAAATAACTCAGCAGCTGCCAAACAAACTTTTTTTGTTTTTTGCGTGGTTCTTATCAATAGACAAATAAACAACGGAAGAAAATATTGGCTGGAGATCCTCTGTCCGGATATGTCCAATTTCCCTGTCCTACACGTACGGCTCTACACCTCTAGGGTTGACGTGTGTCCACCAATTAAACTTTCTTTGCCTCCGTTGAAAATTGACTCCTACTCCTTAAAGAACTCCCTTAAAATCTCTAAAACGGTATAGTTTTTGGGTTGGCAGGCTCTGCCATTCATCGGGACAGCAGAGTTTCCGATTTCGGCAAATTGGCATCTCCAAATTTGACATGTACAAATTCTTCCTCTCCAATAGCTTCAAATTTCCGAAAAGCATGTTACAAAACTGAATTGGTAGAAATTGCTACGTAGCATGCAAATGGAGTTGCATCACCAAAGCTACGTAGTTCTGACAACCAATCTAGAAAATTTTGTCCACTGGACCACTCCCACCCAAATGTTTGGAAAATTAGGCTTCCAATATGAATTGGCCAACACATACTCACCCACTTACGGATCCATGGGTTGGCTATTGGGGGCCAAGGCCACCCCCCAATAGAAAAGTTCCACTGTTTTTTTTTCTTTTTTTTGAACTTTAAAATTATTTTCTCTCACATCAATTTTTACAATTTTTACATCTACTTTCCACTACTTACCCTTATCAATATAATAATACCCACTACCTTTTCAAAAAGGAATCTACTTTTAAGGGCAAAATAGGAAATGTACCTACTAACTTTTCAAAACACACACTTATTAAGGGACAGCCCAAAATGGAAATGTCTACACTTATTAAGGGACGGAGGGAGTATATATCATTGTGTTTTTTTTTTTTTTTGCACGGTAAAAAAAATGTATTGATCAAAATAAAATAGATACAATCAAGAAGGGGGCAAAGTATTGAGGCGTCACAACGAAAGGGAAACATCCCAACTAATTTGTTATTTAGTGAATTTGGTGGCCTTGGTGATAAATGGAGTTTGGTTCTGGCCTCTTTCTTTCTCCCCAGTCTATAATTTGGTGGTGTCGGGAACGGTTTAGGTGTGTTTTGTCAAAATTAAATTTTATAGACAGCAGGTATTATTGTTATTTAGTGAACTCAGTGGCCTTGGTGGTAGATAGAGTTTGGTTCCGGCCTCTTTCCTTCTCCCCGGCCCGTTTATGATTTACTGGTGTCGGGTAAGGTTCGGGTGTGTTTGGCTTAAAATAATGGGGAATGATTTTCACACTCCCCTTTTATCCATTGACACTCCCTTTTTGTCTTTTACTCATGTGAAATTACTACATTAGCCTTACATCTTAAGTCACTTTTTTCATGTGAAGGGCAATGTAGTAATTTCATATGAGTAAAAGACAAAAAGGGAGTGTCAATGGTTAAAAAGGGAGTGTGAAAATCATTTTCCAAAATAATTAGTCTTTTTAGTTTTCTTTTTTTTAAGTTAAACTCAAAGTTGTAATGATTAAAAGTTAATAATATCATATGCTTACATTCTTACTTATAAGTTAAACCGTAACTCAACTAGGAAATAATAGAATCTTGCTAACCAAGAAAAATAATGAGGTAATTAAATTATCATCCGCTTTTTGGATCCAACTTTGATTTTCATCCCCATATTTTATCGAGTTATGTTTTCATCCTTTTGTAGTGTGATTTATCATTTTTGCCCTTCAAATTGGGAACTTCCGAGATTTTAGGATATCACGTATTCTTTGAATTTTTTGTCAGTTATTTTGTTTGGTAAGTAAATCCTCAAATCAAGTACTTTTTTGAAATTTGTTTCCTTCTTGAAATTTTGAATTCTATGTCAGTTAATTCCCTTAATCCTATCCCTTTAAACCACGTTGATATCAATCAAGATATTTAGATGATATTGTTTTCGTAACTCTT
>JAXBDA010004366.1:0-29323 GCA_036023075.1 Gaultheria prostrata | reverse complement strand
AACGAGTCACGAACCGAGTTGCCCAATGATATAGAAAATAGCAAAAGAATATTGTAAAACTTTCTTTCATTATTTGTGTATCCTCTCCATACACTTTCTAACACTTCCTCTATTTCTCCACCTCTCATCTTTGTCCAAAACACTCATATATATAGAAGTCATTAGAATTTAAGTCTCATTCATTAGTATATATAATAATAGAAATAAATCTCTTTTAAGTATTTGTAACAATCGAATTAAGTAATTATATTGTAACGGAAAATTAATGACAGGTAATAAGTATTTCATTTTATTTTTATTAAAATATTCTAACAGTGAACACAGAGAGAGACGTAGCTTTGCCTGCCTTTAAAAAAAACAAAACAAAAACAACAATTTCTCCTTTTAGCTTTTCATATAACTCTCATTCAAAATCCTAATTGCATATTCTTTTTGTTCAGAATCTCAATTGTAGATTCGTTCCAACTCTCATCAAAATACAAATTGCATATTCTTTCTGTTCAGAATCTCAATTGTAAATTCGTTCCAACTCTACAAAACCAGACACTGAACGCATGCATGAGCACTTTCCGGTTTTGAGACCCCTTAAAAAAAAACTTAATTGTTCTAGGGTCAAGAAATGGGATTTATTGGACTATTTAGTCCATGCTAAAGTTTTATTACGTCTAAGGTCCATATTTTTATTTTTTTTAGGATTTAAGCACTTTCAAAGGGTACCCTAAGGTTTAGATTTTATAGTGCACTTTCCTATTATATGGTTTTAGTGGTTCAGAGACTTTCATAGGGTATCCTAGGATTTAGACACTTTCATAGGATACCCTAGGGTTTAGATTTTAGGGTGCACTTTCTCATTATAGTGTTTTAGTGATTTAGACACTTTCATAGGGTACCATAGGATTTTAGGGTGAGTTTCCCATTTGATTTTACGGGAAGAAATCCCGTAAAATCAAATGGAAAACTCAGCCTTAGGCAATTTCATATGGTATAAGCTTTTTTTTTGGTAAGGTAAAAAAAAAAAGTAAAGATGCCAGTGTGAGGACTGGATAGGTTATAAATTTATTTGGTGGATTAATGAGGTTACAAATTATTTGCCAAAAACTTTTGAACAAATCGCCATTAAAAAAATGGGTTTCAAAATATGGGTCCCTTCCCACTTCTTATCACACTTTGTAAATGTCCATCGATTCTCACACACGTAAAAATTCTCTTGTGGGTCCCTCCCCACTTACTTCTTGTCACCTCTTTCTCTCTCTCTCTCTCTCAATCACTTTTGCTGCGATTACCAAAAAAAAAAAATCTCGTTTACTGCAAGTTGGCAGTCACTTGGCAGACCGAAAAACCACGGGGGAAACCAAACAAGACCCTCTTCTTAAAATCGGGTTCTAAAAACCCAACCGAACAAAGCTTCATTGGTGGTTCTAAAACAAAAATATACAGTCATAGGTCATCGTACATGTAATACATATCAAACAGAGTGTAAATTTGTTCACCCTCACCTAATGAGGGTGAATAAAACTTTCACATTAATTGGTTGAAATGGTGCGGGATCCATCACAAATGGTGTGAATCCCACAACAAAATGATATCATGGTTACTAAAAAATGTATTTGTAATGAATCTCACAACAAAGTGATGTTATGCTTACTAAAAAAATATATTGATTCCATAGACCACACACCATTTTTAACCAATCAGGGTGAGAGTTTTGTCCAATAAACTGATTCATAGAACTATGTTGTTATAACTTACAAGTACCTATAAAAAAGTCACCACCAAAAGAATACGACTACAAGGACTTTATTACTTTACTGATACACAAATTGAAAATTATAAAGATCAAGAATTGGTTTGAGTCTCCAGGCCTGCGCTCCTTGATATTTTTTGGCTTTAATTTAGGGGCATAGTTTTACAACAAAACGTCCATGTAGATCCTCCGTTCTTGGAGATTTAGAGGAGGCCATTGTTTCAGTGGTATTCTGAGCACAACCACTTTATACACATTATCAAAGGTTAGGTCTTTCCTCAACCATCCTCACCCATACCCCTAATAATTGGAAACTAGTAGATGAATTCTGTTATTATTGTTATTATTGAAAGATCAAGAATTGATACATGAAGATCAATTTGAGTGCCACCCCGCGTTCAATTCTTGGAAGTGTCTCTGTTATTAGTAATAGTAGTAACTTTTTAATGGTCGGTATGTCAGATGGGTGTCGGGTGAGATACCACTCTCTTGCATGTGCCCTCTACTTTATTCCTTTTTTGTGTTTACGACTTTTGGTGCTTACAATTAAGCCGTTTAATTTTTTTGTTTGATGTTTTTTGGACCACTGTTTGGATACATGACGCAATATAATAGATTTGGAAGAAATTTTGGATTACACCGCCGGTGTAAAGAATGTTCTCCCTTTTATTAATTACTCCATCCGTCCTAAAAATATAGTCTCTTCTGGGAATTCGTGTCACTTTTCAATGTAATATATATCTTATAATCTATAATGTTTTAGGTGATTTTAAAAACTTTGTATTTTAGATTTAATTGAGATCTATCAAACAAAATCCATATTACATATGAAATGTATTATCGATTGAAATATATAATCGATTTTCTATCCGGTTAGAATGGAACGACGGACTATATTTTTAGAACGGAGGTAGTAGCATTTCAAGTTTCAAGTTCAACAGTCGAAATGTCAAATGAGTGAGATACCGCTGATCTCTTGAACTTGCCCTTTTCTTTGTTGCTCATTTTGTATTACGACTCTAAATATATATAACTAAATTATTTAATTTTTTATTCCGTATGATGTTACTAATAATTAGTACTTCAACGGCCAAAAACGTAACGAGTGAAATATTACCTTGTCGATTTTTCTTGAAGAAGAAGGAAAAAGAAAAAAGAAAAGGGAAATTGCTAACCTCTATCGGTGGAGGATAATAAGTAGAAAATACGTACATATTATAGAAAATATATTAATATCCATAAAAATATATTGACATTCATAAAATATGTATTGATATTCAAATTAATTTCTCATCATATACCTACTACATATGGTAATCGAAAGAAAAATAGTGAATAACCCGAGAATAAAAGTTTTACTCCTCCATAAAACTGCACCATTTTGAATTCGGATAAAGAGTTGGCGACGACGGCAGGTGGTCCCCCAAAATCCGACGCCGACGACGAAGTCGAGAGTTATCCGAGCCCTAATCACAACCTTAATTTCAATTCTAATCCTGCCGCCCTTTGCCTTCTCAGATCCGCCTTCGACTCTGCCTCCGGCGCCTTCGTGGGCTCCATTTTCGGCTTCGGTGCTCTCTCTCTCTCTGGATATATATATATATAGATATGCATCACCCTTCATGATTGTTTATTCTTGTTTTGACCCTATCTTCTATGGTACTAATTTCTACTCAAAAGCAAGAACAGTTAAAAATTAAAAGAAGAAAGAAAGAAAATATTAGTAATAGAATACAGGTGGAATATGAAAAATGATGCAGTTGACGTATTAAGAAGGTGATTAGCTAAAGAAAAGTGGCCTTCAATATTATAATTTGGTCCAGAATTAGGGAGGCTATTCACTACTGTGTATGCTTCAATAAGTTAAAGCAGCTCTGCTGCAAAATGCTCTTGTGAATGTAGATAAAGTATGTTGCCAGGAGAATAAATGTAAAACTACGTTAGCTTGAATTTAGATTCCTCCACTGACCCTAGGGTGGAAAAGGGCTGGGGAAATCGGGCGGGTTTGTGGCGAATTGCAGCTCCTAGTTCAATTTAAACTTGGAATTATCTGGCCAAGAATATCAACTTTGTCGTAGTATTTTTCATTTAAGTGGATATCCCCGATTCTGTGATGGTGATTTTGTTTCCTGAAATGGGTATCCGGTATCAGGTAGAGGATTGGAGGAAAGGATTTAAAGGATCCCTTGGAGAGTCTGCATCTTCTGCCAAGGTACGAGAGGTCCTACGATTCACAGATTTTTTATATGACGGATGAAAACACTGGAGTTTCCTGTTTTCTTATCACCCATTGTATTGTCGTAGTTGACACGGGCAATCAGGCATCCTGTTTATCAAAATGATGTCTCTTTCTTAATTTTGCTATCCTTCCAGACATTTGCAGTATTTGTCCGGAGTTCACAGTTTGGTCGTTTGCTTGTTAAAGAGGCTGCGAGGGAAGGATGATGGCAGACATCTCACCCACAGTTCTGTAACTTGGCACGACTTTTCCTTTGTAAATCTTGTTGGTACTTTCCCTTGCAGTTGTGGCTGGCTGTTGCACTGGTCTTGCATTGAGTTTCCCAGGTACTTGATATTGGATTCTATGTTACTGAATTAACTATGGCCAGGTTTCCGAGCTTTTCGTTTTATTAGCTCATCAATCAAAAAAATTATTTGTCACGACGACTGGCTGGCCAGTTTCAACCATGGATATCACTGTTTGGAGTCAAGATAATAGATTAGCTATAGCTTGGTTCATGTATGAATCCTTAAAGAGCATCTGCAATTGGTCCATTAAGATGCATCACTGTTGGGTGTCAATTTAGCTAGTGATCGGCTAAAATTCTGCCCCAGACCACCCTAGTTAACAATTTGGGTTTCAGTTGTTAACTTTTGCGCCACAGTTGCCATACCATTTAGCTGACAAAAAATGGGAAAGTTTGCTCTCTAAGCCAACAAACCCTTGAAAAAACTTAGTCTCACTTCTCGTATGGTAATATGCCCACAGTTGGAAAAATTCAGCGATTCCAACGGAGATGCTTCTAGCGCTAGTATTTCTGGAGTCTGAAACTAATACTCTAAGCGAGCAAAGGAGGGAACATTGTGCTAAACAAACAAAGGAGCTTCAGCTTAGAATGGTAGGGGTGCCTGAAGAAGTGAACTTACCATTAAAAGGGACCAGTGTAGCCAGTGGTAGGCACGATATACTCCCATGCATTTGCCGGGGGTTCAAAGCTCACAAACTTTAACTAACAATGCTGACTTTTGCAGAGGAAAAAAGAACTAAGTTGCGTAGTTTGTAGATCAACTATTCGCATGCTCATGTTTTTACTCGTGTGTGTGTGCTCTTGGATGCCTATGTTAATTGAGCGTTGTTGGTGTTACTTCATGTTTTGTAGGTGCACCCCGGGCCCTGCTGCAGAGTTGCCTCACTTTTGGCGCATTCTCGTTTTTCATCGAAGGGTTTAACAGACGGCAAACGGCGTTGGCACTTCCACTATCTGTGGGAATCAAAAGTAGACACTCCACTCCACTAGCTTTCCCTCTTCCAGATGAATTTAATGAGCCCTTTTCTGCATTCTGCAAATCGATAAGAAGACGTGGGCCATTTTCTCTGCAGCTCACTGATTGATCTCGCCTTAAATACTACGTAGATGTAGTATAATCGGTAAGCTCTGTAGGTGATCTTGTATTCAGACTCCATTTTGATATATTTTTGCAGTCTAGAACTTTCAACTAGCTTCCTCTTTGCCCGGAGAGGCTTAATTTGGCCTGCGAACCGCTTTGCATTTACAGCAATGCCTGAGTTCTGAGAATCCACCATGATAATCATATCTATTGGAAAATCATGATGTTCTTCACTATTGACTTATGCTTTCACGACAACTGATGTATGCAATGCATTTTTTTTCAATGGACGAAATGTCAAATGGGTGAGATACCACTCTCTTTGTTCTTTTTTTTTCTTCTTAATAACGAGATGTCCGGGCTCACTTATGTACACTTCGATTAATTATGGGGCCCTAGAGATACCACTCTTTTAAATGTGCCATTTTCTTTAGGGTTATGTTAACATATGCCCTAAAGGCACATGATAGAGATGCATTAACTCTATTATTTGCTTCCACTTTTATGGGAAATGTAAGGGTGAAATAATGAGTAATAAATTTTGTTTTTAAGGAGAGTTAATTTTTTGTGAAGAGGACGAGAATGCCCCAGCTAGAAAGTTTCTATCCAGACGAAATAACCTCTTTTATAATGAAGAAGTTTTTTTTTCTTTTTTATCGGCCTTTTATAATGAAGAAGTTGACCAATTATCAAACGTAGAATTGAGTATGACTATTTGTTCGGTTGTGTACTTCCTGATCAGTAATTTCCTACGCATGATTTTAACAAATTCACTTATTAAAAGAAACAAAAAGCTGCGCCAGTGAATGATTTAATTTTCGTTTTAAAGTCGTGAAGACTTGGAAATTTCCTATTAAAAAAGGGCAAAAGACTTGGTTGTTTTGGCTTATTTTTAGCTTTACGAATTTTTCAAATTTTGACATACTTTTTTTTGTTACTTGTCTGTGAAGATTAATATAAAAATGTAAAAAAGTTGTATCATTATCATGAAATAATTAATGAAAGGAGTTTTTAGCTACTTTGCTAAAAGTCATTTTTTTGGTTGTCTTTATTTAAATTTTTATTTTGCATTTATTATTTGTGCATCAAATCTTTGATAATTATACGTTAGTCTCGATGAGAGGAATCAGAATTGGGTTCAATTATAACTTTTACCGGATTCCTATCTTTGAGACAAATGTATAATCACCAAAAGTACGATGAAAATCTAACAAATGCAAAAGAAAAAAAAAATTGCACAAGGACAAAACCAAAATATGACTTTTATCTAAAAACGAGTAACTCATCCGTAAGTACTACAGTCAGGGGCAAACAAGGGGGGTGTTCGGCCCCTGCACTCCCCCCAATTTTCTATATATTTTTAGACCACTTTTAAATTTTTTGTAAAATTAATGAAGAGTGATCCCCGCAAATTAGGCGAAAATTGTAATCCTGTGTCCGCCACCGACTACAATAATATTTTTTTCCACAAAATTCGATGACATTACCACCCAACTTTTAGGACTGGTTTTTTCTTTCCTTCCTGTTTTATGATGGAGCGTAGTAAACTAGTAAGTACTTCGTTTCTACTCAATGGGCCCGTGGGAATTCGAAAAGATTTAAACAATGCAGAAATAAAAAATGAAGACGTAATTACCTGAAGTTTTACGAAAGGGTATTTTGGTCTCACTGCAACTACTTGTTTTCTTTGTCCAATGTTGGCTAACATATTTACTCATTTCACTATTCCCATAATAGTTTTTCTTAATTAGTCTCATTAAATGATCATTACCCTAGGGGCACATACCTTTTCTTTATTAGATCAAGGCCTTGATCAAAACTCAAAAGGCATCCACCATTCATCCCATTTATCCCAGATCCTAAAACCACCGATTCTCTCTCTAGAAACCCACCCACCATTCATCCCAGATCCACCCACTATGATCACTCTCTGCATCAACTTCAACCAAATCCAAAAGGCAGTCTGTGTTCGTCACAAGCCCACCCGACGACGACGGTCTGTGACGATCGTTTTGGAAGCCCAAATCAAGATCGACGGTCTGTGATTTTCATTTTGTTTTTACAAATCATAAATCTTGGAAAGTTTTTTTTTTTATTTTTCAGAATTTTTTTTGTTCTGTGATCTGTTGGCTATTGGTTGTGGGTATGGGTATGGGTATGGGGGATAAGGACGGCTATTTTCATCAAATCCTCCCCTTCTACAGTCAGATAACTTTTGGACAGAACAAGGACAGCCCAAAAAATTATCAGGAGAAACACCTCCATGAGATAAAGCTTAGAGGGGTTGAAGGGTTATCAGGGAGGGAGATGGGAGTTGACAACAAGGGAATATGGGTGGGGCCCTCCTCTTAGAAGGGGATCAATTGTTATCCGGGAGAGATATCCCCCATCAGGGCTTGTCCCCTTAACTTTTTGCACGTTGTGATATTTGTCTCTATTTTAAAAAAAAAATTGTATTTATGGGTTTTCGTCAAAAATTTGTGGGTTTTTCGTCAAATGTTTTTAAATTCCGTTATTCATTTCAACGATAGAAATCAAAGAAGTAAAAAATTATGACCAAAATTCGAACAAGTATAAAACCTTAAAAGTGTAAAAAGTTCAAAAAAATCACACGAATAAATTACAATGTGGAACAATCCCTTAATGCATTTAACATTTCAGATGAGTTTCTCACTTGATTTTATAGTTTGATTTTATCAAATGGGGAAAAAATTTGATAAAATTTAACATTTTGCATAGTTTCATGAAATCTGAAATTTTTGCAACATCTCTGATTTTATCAAATCAAGATAAAATCAAGTGGCAAACTCACCATTCATCGGCCGAAAATGAAAAAAGGGGTGTTTGGGAGCAAGTACTTATTACATTCTCATTTTTACATTTTTTTTACTTTTGAGTGTTTGGCACACAACATGCATAACACATTCTTCGAAAATGAATTTTTGATTTTGGGGCTTAGAGAAGAGGAGTGAGAAGTAGGGAGATATGGGCTTTTTGACTTCTCATTTTTTCACTTTTCTCATTTTGATTAACAAAAATACCTATAAAATAATAATGTATTTTACACATACCTCTCAAACACTCTGTTGCAAAATGCATTTTGCATATTTCTCCCAAACACTTTACCAAATTCAAAATATATTATGATCATAATCAAAAAAAACTAAAAAACCAAAAAAAATTGAAAATGAAAAGCTGAAAATATGATTAGAAAATAACCGAATGAGAATGGAAAAGTTTACTCCTTGGCGACGACGGCCGGCACTCCCCCAAAATCCGACGCCGATGACGAAGTCTAGAGTAATCCGACCCCTAACCCCAATCCTAATTTCAATTCCAATCCTTCTGCCCTTTGCCTTCTCAGATGCGCCTTCAACTCTGGCTCCGGCGCCGTCGTCGGCTCCATTTTTGGCTTCGGTTCTCTCTCTCTTCTCTCTCTCTCTGTGTGTATATATATATATTTCCATTTACATATATTTATGTGTTGTATATGTATAGATATGCATCACCCTTCATGGTTATTTATTCTAGTTTTGACCCTAGCTTCTATGGTACTGATTTTTACTCAAAAGCTTGTTGTTTTGGTTTTTATAGTTTAACAGAAAAACAGTTAAATCTTAAAAGAAGAAAGAAAGGAAATATTAGTAATAATAGAGTAGAGGTGGAATAGAGAAAATGATGCAGACTTGCAGTTGACGTATTAAGAAGGTGATTAGCTAAAGAAAAGTGGCCTTCAATATTATAATTTAGTCCAAAATTAGAGAGGCTATTCACTACTGGGTATGAATAAGTTAAAGCAGCTCTGTTGCAAAATGCTCTTGTAAATGTAGATAAATATGTTTCCAGGAGAATAAAGGTAAAACTACGTTAGCTTGAATTTAGATTCCTCCACTGACCCTGGGTGGAAAAGGACTGGAAAATACCCGACAGGTGCTTGTCACCAGGTAATTGCTGGAAATATGACTCGATGGGTGCTTGTTGTTTGGGTAGTCGCTGGAAACATGACCCGATGGGGTCATGGCGAATTGCAGCTCTTAGTGCAATTTAAACTTGGAATGTCCCCGATTCTGTAATGGTGATTTCGTTTCCTGAAATGGGTATCTGGTATCAGGTAGAGGATTGGTTTCGAGGAAAGGATTTAAAGGATCCCTTGGAGAGTATGCATCTTTTGCCAAGGTACGAGAGGTCCTATGATTCACGGATTTTTTATTGGACGAATGAAAACAGTGGAGTTTCCTGTTTTCTTATCACCCATTGTATTGTTGTAGTTGTTATGGGCAATCGGGGCATCCTGTTTATCAAAATGACGTCTCTTTCTTATCTTTGCTATCCTTCCAGACATTTGCAGTATTGTCCGGAGTTCACAGTTTGGTCGTCTGCTTGTTAAAGAGGCTGCGATGGAAGGATGACGGTAGACATCTCACCTACAGTTCTGTAACTTGGCACGACTTTTCCTTTGTAAATCTTTTTGCTATTTTCCCTTTGCAGTTATTAATGCTGGAGTAGCTGGATGTTGCACTGGTCTTGCTTTGAGTTTCCCAGGTACTTGATATTGGATTCTATGTTATTGAATTAACTATGGCCAGTTTTCCCAGCTTTTCGTTTTATTAGCTCATCAATCAAGAAACTTATTTATCACAACGGCTGGGTGGCCTGTTTCAACCATGGATATCACTGTTTGGAGTCAAGATAATAGATGAGCTATAGCTTGGTTCATGTATGAATCCTTAAGAGCATCTGCAATTGGTCCATTAAGATGCATCACTGTTGGGTGTCAATTTAGCTAGTGGTCGGCCAAAATTCTGCTCCAGACGACCCTAGTTAACAAGTTGGGTTTCAGTCGTTAACTTTTGCGCCACAGTTGCCATACCTTTTAGCTGACAAAAACTAACAAACCCTTGACAAAACTTAGTCTCACTTAAATTGTCATATGCCCACAGTTGGGAAAATTTAGCGATTCCAACAGAGATGCTCCTAGCTGCCTAATTTCTGGGGTCTGAATCAGTAGAAGTAGAATGAAGTTAGTTATGTTAATGATGTAAACTATTCTGTTAATACTGTGAGAGAGCAAAGGAGGAAACATTGTGCTAAACAAACAAAGGAGCTTCAGCTTAGAATGGTAGGGAGGGTTGTCTGAAGAAGTGAACTTTTACAATTAAAAGCAAGGTTCTAAAACTCGCTAGGCACTCCCAGGGTGGCGGTACCTTCTAGCTTCCAGGCTGAGTACTCAGCGGCTCAGCGCCTAGTCAGGCGAGTCCGGCTAGTCGGCGAGGGACCTTCTAGCGCCTAGGTGGCGAGTACTCGGCCGCCCCGACCTTCTTTTCAAACACTAATTAAAAGGGACCAACTGAGTTTAAAAGGGATCAACTAAGTTGTGTAGCCAGTGGTTGTCATGATGTACTCACATGCATTTGACTGGGGTTCGAAGCTTGCCAACTTCAACTAACAAATACTGACTTTTGCCAGGAAAAATTTAGAACTAAGTTGCTTAGTTTGTAAAACAACTATTTGTATGCTCGCGTGTGTGTGCTTGGATGCCTATGTTACGTGAGCATTGTTGGTGTTACTTCATGTTTTGTAGGTGCACCCCAGGCCCTGCTGCAAAGTTGCCTCACTTTTGGCGCATTCTCATTTTTCCTCAAAGGGCTTAACAGACGGCAAACGGCGTTGGCACTTCCACTGTCTGTAGCAATTAAAATTCGGCACTCCAGTCCACTCCCTCTGCTAGCTTTCCCTCTTCCTGATGAATTTAATGAGCCCTTTTCTTCTTTCTGTAAATCGATAAGAAGAGGGGGGCCATTTTCATCTGCAGCTCGCTGATTAAGCCAGGCTTGCATCAATCTCGCCTTTAATATTACGTCGATGTAGTATAACTGGTAAATTCTGTAGGTTATCTTGTACCTTTTCAGATTCCATTTTGGTAAATTTTTGCAGTCTAAAACTTTCAACTGGTTTCCGCTTTTTCCAGAGAGGCTTATTTGGCCTGCGCTTTGCATTTTACAGTAATGCCTGATTTCTGAGAATCCACCATGAAAATCATATCTATTGGGAAAATCGTGAAACTGAGTGAGAAATTTGGCCTGCGCTTTCACGGCAACTGACTGAAAGAAATTTTCTAAACTGCTTGATCACTGCTGTCTTCATAACTGGATTTTCTATATTTTCCTATTTTTGTACTGCAGACTGTTTCATGGTTTTGTTTTCAACAATCGTAGATAAAATGAAACCTTTTTTTGTGTTATGTGTTTTCACAGAGCATTCTTTTGTTGGGCCGTGGGGGAAAAGGAGTTTTCCAGTGTTCACAAGAATTTTCGATAGCAAAGTAGTTTCTTGTATAAGTAATTAAATCATGGTCTTAAAATCAGCCCCTACTTATTGGGATTAGAGGCAATTAGTACCTTGGTTTCCATGAAATCTTCGAGGAGCTCGAAGATTCGTATATGAATTTTTATGTCAGCCAAATTAGGTTAGGGAGAGAGAAACAGAGATTCGCAAACATAGCAGCGACTGCAGCTAAACAAATCAAGCTTTGTTTGCATTTAATTTCTAGAGTATTATGTTTCTTTCATTTTGACATTAATTTCTCAGTTGCTTTGCCATTGTAAGAACTTATGGTAATGTTGAAGCTTGTGAAGTTTCAATGCATGGTTATGGTTATACGGCGTTTTTAGCGGCATTCAAAATAGTACCTATACAAACTCAATTTGTTATCTGGATCGATTGGAATGCGCTATATAACCAACAAATGGCAAGTTCCTTTGCTTTATTAAACCCTTTTTTGTGTTTCCGATTTTCAGTTACGGAACATTATGGAGCTTGCAAATGGCAAGTTCAACTCGGCTTATGGAGCTTGCACTTTTTTGTAGTTCAAAAAAAAAAATCACGTTTTTAAGTAAATGGCATATTTTTATTTGTAAAAATGCCTTAAACTGCTGATGCCTGGCAAAAGAAACAATAAAAATCGTTCCACTGGAACATTAGAGACAAAGGCTATTGCAGTAACTAAAGATATACCCGCTAGTGCTTGATTGAAAATTTTACCCGTTATTCGATCTAAATGGCCCTGTTTAAATCCATGTGAAATTTTTTTGTTCAACAAGATTATGCGAAGCCACATATCTACCATCAGATCTCAAACTTTTTGAAGCCGCAAGTAGGGATGGTTTAGATATCCCCTTATCGTGTCAACCAACAAACAGTCCTAGCATGAATTTCTTGGATTTCGGTTTTTTCAGAACAATTCAATCTTTGTAATATCAAGAGGCACCTAGAACCCTTGATGAGCTTGCGAATGCGGTACAAAAATCCTTTGACGAATTTCCACCAAATAGTCTCAATCACATGTGTTTTAACATTACAATCTTGTATAGTTGAAATGATGAAGGTTTACTGGGGAAATAACTCCAAAGTGTCACATGTAGGGAAAATTCAATTGATGAGGGGTGGTGTTCTTCATTTTCAACTTAAACGTGACAGTAAAATTGTGGAGAATGCATTGAATTACCTGCAACAATATGTTTAAATTAAGGTAAGCATTTATTTTTACTTTTTGAATGATTAAATTCTGATGTTGTTTTCTTTTTCTTTTTTCTATTTTTATCTTTAAATTTGGAAAAAATAAATTTTTATTTAGAGTTTAATTTCTGTTTGTATCTTTCCGTCCGAGTAATAGGCTTCTACTTTTATTTTTTCAGGTTCCAAAATTCTGGCTGGGCCAAATCACGGCCTAAAAAACTCTACCTGGGCTTCCACGGGTCTTCTTAAGGCCAGGCCCAATATTGTTTCCTTGCGTTCACAAACAAAAACGGAGGACACAACAGTAATTTCGTGCGTTAGGGTTTCGTTTATATTCATTCATCCCCCTCCCTCTCACTTTCTCCTCGAGCAAACCCTCCGTCTCTCTACTCTCAGCTGCCGACTCCAGAAACCCTAGAGATCCTCTCTCTCATCTGCAACCATGGGTACCTCTCTCTCTCTCTCTCTCTCTCTCACTCTCTCTCTAAAATTACCATTCTGAATCAACCTTGTCTTTGCTTGTGATGCTAATCGTAAAAAATGTCTGAATGGTTTTTTTTTTACAGGTATCTCACGTGATTCAATGCACAAGAGGCGTGCAACTGGAGGCAAGAAGAAGGCGTGGAGGAAGAAGCGAAAGTAATGTCCACTTGCTAATTTTCTATTAGTTTCTATGATTTCTGATCGTCATTTCTAGTGTTTGGATAATCTGCTTGCCATTTTGTCGAAAACTACGTTCACTTGTGCGTGCTCGTGATTTCCGTTAGCCTATCTATGATTAGCTTATGTTCAGAGTGATTTTGTTTCGTCGTTTGTTTAAAATGTATGTTAAGGCTCCGTTTGGTTGGTTGTGGATTTCACATTTAACTGTTTTGATGTTCTATTTTAACAAAAAAAAAAAAAAGTACACGAGGTTGGAGTGTGAAACGGATGTGGGAGGGGATGTAGGGATTAATTTGATTTGCGCGCAAGCTGGTTCGGGGCACCCTACATTACTGAAACAAGTACGCGATGTTTGTTCTATGAAATACTAGCTGTTTTAAATCACTCGTAAATTGTAATACCGAATTCAATATGACTGATGAACCTCTGAAACTTGAGTTGAAATCCTTATCAAACCTGATGGTAGATGTTCTTGTAGCGTACTAGTTTCAAATTATTGCGTTTTGAATCCCATCTATTCAAATGTAGCAAGTCATTTCATATTCCTTTCATTTGTATTGTTCATTGTTAATTCCCGAAATTTTGTTTGCTGGGTTTTTTCAATTTTATGACTATTTAGGCTCTGTTTGGATAGATGATGATTTCGCATTTCTGTTGAAAGAAAACAGCTTCAACCTGGTTGGTAGATTAAATATGAATTTCACCCTTTGACTTTGGGAGCTTTATTGTGATGGATATGGAATGATTGTTTTATTAGGAGCTCTTGGATCCTCTGTCTTCACTATTGTGGTTATAAAATGTTCCCTATGAAATACATCTCTTCTACCTCTGGCCAGTAATTGATCTTTTACTATAGTTGCACAATGCCTATATAGTTAAACCTCCCACATCCCTCTGAATATAACATTGCAAAACTTTTGGGGGAAGTCAGATCTATCCAAATGGGGCCCTAATTATTTATCTGCATTCTTGTTGATTATGTTGCATTGTTTATTGATCTTGACTACTAGGTTTGTCTTGATCCGTTGCATCTCTACTTCGGGACGGCCTTTTAGTGTTTATAATTGAAGGCCTAATATTTGCAAAACTCAAATCAGATTGCCCGAGTAATAGGCGTGCCATAAACTCCAATGGAAGCCATTTAAACTTGGTAGTAATCCAGTTGACTGTTTTCCACTAACGTATTACTCGTCTTACATTTGAAGCACTTCTTGGATTTCCTGTATCTGAGTTTTAATTTCTTATTAACCGCAGAAGTTTTTGGATTCTTGAAAACCCTTATATATTTAGATTAGCTTGTCTGCTTCAATTCAAACTTCAGGTCGACCTCATGTGTATTAGTCTTTTTTAGGTTACATTTCTGATTGATGTTTTTTTTCCCTTTGTCTTGAAGGTATGAGCTTGGAAGACAACCTGCTAACACAAAGTTGTGCAAGGACGCAAAGACTGTAAAGACAGTTCGCAGAATAAGAGTTCGTGGTGGGAATGTGAAGTGGCGTGCACTAAGGCTGGATACTGGAAACTACTCTTGGGGGAGTGAGGCTGTGACACGGAAGACTCGAATTTTGGATGTGGTTTATAATGCATCAAATAATGAGTTGGTCCGAACCCAGTCGTTGGTGAAAAGTGCAATTGTTCAGGTTGATGCTGCTCCGTTTAAGCAGTGGTACCTTCAGCACTATGGAGTCGACATTGGTCGCAAGAAGAAATCTTCTGCTTCTGCCAAGAAAGAAGGAGAGGTGAGGTCTTGTGTTTGCTCCTATCATAGTCTGTTTCGTTTGGTGATCAGTTTAAAAAACAAAATCATTTAAGAAACAATAAATTATGTTATTTTTCCTTGTCTGATTTCAGTTAGCATTTATTGGTAACTAGAAGAAGTTCTCTACGCAAATTGTTTTGGAAATTGTATGATGTGCGTAGTATGTTAGGTATAGTGAGAAAATCTTGTTAATTAGTAGCTCTCGAGCATCTCTTCCTAATCCTTGCTTTCATAGGAGGCTGATGCGGCACCTGCTGAGGAGGTCAAGAAGAGCAACCATGTTGTGAGAAAAGTGGAGAAGCGTCAACAGGATCGCAAGATCGATCCCCATGTTGAGGAGCAATTTGGCGGTGGTCGTTTGTTAGCTGCAATTTCATCCAGACCTGGCCAGTGTGGTCGTGCTGATGGGTATGTCACAATTGGTTTTGTTTGCATAGATGTACTAGCAAGTTTTTAGTCCAAATCCGATGTTTAATGCCCCACATCATCATGTTCCAATATCTATTGTTTCGCATGTTCTGGGTAAGATGTTTTGACAATTCAAACGTGTCACCGGCTTCCTGGATAATATGATTGATCCATTGCAAATGCTTTCCTTATCTATTTTTGAGAATCACTAAATTTACAATTCTGACCCCGTAATGCACTAAGATTATAGATGGAAAAGCTTGTTTGTTTTTTGTGGGTACCATCATTTTCATTGGTACATTTTGTCCAGTATCTTGAGAAACCTTCTCCGACTCGTAGTTGTCCCAAGAACAGGTGTCTTGTTTTAAAATTTGTGTTACGGCGGCTGTTCTTTTTGCCTAATGTTGTCCTCCATTGCTGATAACAGGTACATATTAGAGGGAAAAGAGCTGGAATTCTACATGAAGAAGATTCAGAAGAAGAAAGGAAAGGGTGCTGCCACTTGATGCGCTTTCAATTTTGTTACCCGAACTTAATCCTAGAATTAAGAGGCTACTTCTTCCCCAGTTAGTTTTTGTTTTTTTTTTTTAATTTGTGAGGCTTGGTGCTGATGGTTGGTTGAGTTCAGAGTTTAGCTTCAAAATTTTGAGTCTCATTTTGCTGAACGTTAAAATGCTTATCATCATACTTTGGTTTTTGGCTGCATCGTATTACAAGAATTAATTAAGTAGCTTAATATATTTTTACTTCATTAATTACCAAATCAAGCGGGGTGAAACTGTTAATAGGGCCTTCGAAAGCAAAGGGTTTTAACTGAGTCTTGGACTTGCCCTTGTTTAGGAGTCTGGAATGAAAGTATTCAATTGTAAGGCTTTTTTTTTCTTTTTCTTTTTTTCAAAATGTGAACAGATAGATATTAGTAATCCCAATTAAAATACATCAAGTAGAAGACTCGTTCCTAGAAAGAGAACTAAGATATCCATCACTGAGGAAGAAAAACATAGTAACTATTCCCTCCGTCCTTTTTTAAGTGATCCATATGGGAATACGTGCAATTTTAAACCCTTAAAAAACATATTTCTCTATATAATTTTTTACTTTTTTTTACACCAAATTAAAGTGTTCATTGAGTACTTTAAGTTGGTGCAAAAAAATTTAAAAACGTTTTACGGAAGCTCATTTTTTAATGTTCACAAAAATACACGTTTCCCAAGCGGATCACTTAAAAATGGACGGAGGGAGTATAAGGGTAAATCCCCCCCTTCCGCCGCCGCATAAGGGTGGTGAAAACCCTAGGGTGAGGGAGGGGAAAAACAGAGGCAGCTAGGTTCTTTCATAGCAAAGACTTATCGTTAGAGAGAGAGGAGGTTTTTTCCACATTTTAATTTGTTGAGTGACAAATAATGCCAACAATTCTAAATATTTATTGATATTCTGTTGATTCAATTGTAAGTTGCTCCAAGAAAATTACCGGGTGGCCTTGAAAAACTGCCACATTATGCCCAACCCCTATGTAATTATATATTGTATCTATGCTCTTTTAAATCAACATGTTTGGGCATCACTCAACACACACAAGGATAATTCGAAATATTCATTTCATAAATCTCAAAGGTAAATTCATTGTGCAAATCGAAATGGCTATACCCCAAGCTAGATGGAAATCCAATCGGAAAAATAAAAATAAAAAACAGGAAAATTTTTATAACATCACAAACCATTCGAAATCCATCAAGGGTAGAATCGGTGTTACTATAACCACACATCACTGATCTTCAACGACCTTAGAGATGCTAACAAAACCACAACCATGAACGTCAACCCATCGGCTACCACTCGTTGGTGACGATGAAGGAGGAGCGATGGACAATTATTGACAAAAATTAGTAACTTAATTTCTACACAATTATTGACAGGGACGGTATTCAAGATTTTAGTTTAGTGGTGACATAGATAAATTAAAAATTATATATACATTATACATATAACACTATACGAAATAAAAATAATTATCTCGGTAAAAAATTTATCCGGCTTGTTTTATTTTTATTTTGTCGAACTTATTATCTATTTACTCACAAATCTAAGCAGATTTTTTATTTACTTTGGCTAATGCTAATGATTCAGTGCATACAATATTTATTTTATTAATGATTTAGTGCATATAATATTTATTATAGTACTGATTTAATGCATACAATATTATAGAAAATTATAGTAATCTTTTAACCCAGAAAGTTCGCTTAAAACCCTCAAAGCCATTAGAGCCGCCCATGATTATTTCAAATTAATTTCCGAATTACTGAAAAAAAAAATTAGATTTCGAATTGTTCTAGAATGTGTGTACATGAATATTTTATATGTATATTTTCTGTATTTTGTGGAATGTGGGTTGGACTTGGAGCAAGTATTTGATAAAGACATGGGTGTCAAAAAGTCAAGAGCTTCACTTAAAGCAACACCTAACAGGGACATTAAAAACCCTTAGTGGGCTTCAATAATCAAATAAAAAATGTTTTGTTTAATAAAGTGTCCCGAATTCGAATTTGAAAGAGTCAAAATTTGCTGACTGATTTCCAAAAAAAAAAAGGATTTGCCGACTTATTTATTTTTGATACCTCAATGTGATAGGTAAGGCGAATTATTTCCTCCAATATTTAGGGACGGAGACTTATAGGGGTGAACAAAAAAATATTAAATAAATCGTAGGTGTAAGAAATAAAAATTGAACCTTAGGTTACTATTGCATCTTGGGTAGGACCCTATGCATCGACCTGGATTTGGGATTCCCGTAGTGAGTCAAGAATGTTGAGCACACTGTGGGTTCAAAAAATTATGATCATCGGAGATTGATAGAAATACAATTGAGACAAATTTATCTTACAATGTATTCTCCAAATGATATTGGTGATCCATAAAAATGGTATCCGAGCATATGCCTATCAATATCCAGTTAATTTGATTTTTTTTATATGAATCATCTACTCAACATTCCCTACCAATTGTACGGTTCCGATTCTAAATAAAGATTTCATAGGGCCCACTATTAAGGTCACTACGGGAACGTAGTGACTTGGGTCACTACGGGTACCCCAAATCCGCATCGACCCTAGTTACTATTGAGTCTTGGGTAGGACCTTATGCATCGACCCTCTTATGGATCTACGTCTGCTCTGCAATACAAGTCTTAGAGCCCCATGCCCGTCGTGGTTTTTTGTGGTGTGCTTGTGTCCGAGTCTTCGTAGTAGTGGTTCTTTCCCGTATTTGTATTGAAATCTTGTAAGTGCCGAATGACTTGGCTTTTGGGCCTTTTTAATGACATTGACTTCCAGTTAAAAAAAAAACAGAAATTGAACATCACACCTGGTTCTGTATTCTCCATTTTAAGGAAGAGATCTTGAATTCGAGTCCTCGCGGACGAAGTGCTCAACTCCTGTTGTAATCCCTGACAATTAACTCCTAGCATCCTATCTTTTGAACAGTGAATGATCTGCACAGTGACAATATTTAGTAATTTGGAGTTTTAAATTGCACAAGACACAGATATTTTGCTTAAAGTTCATTTTAACTACAAACTTCCATTATTACCCATGGAAGTGGAGATGTTTCTACATACATCTTTAACATCATGCATGACACCAGAATGCCACATAAAAACTCAGGAAAAAAAAAAAACAAGAAAGTGAAAGTGGAAACTAACATCCACATCACATGCCGCAGAATTCAGATCATATCATTTTGTTTTCATAAGAAATTGAACAAGAAAAAGGCAAAGAAGAAAACAAATGTTTTGTTGTTGTTCTTGTTGTCAACATTATTCATTATTGATAAGATGAACTAAGGACTTCCAGCAACTCTTAGGGTCACTGGAAGTTATGGCCGTCAGGGCCCCGGAATTAATCGAAGTGCACGTGCAAATTGGCCTGGATATCCTGTTATCAAAAAAAAAAAAAAAACTAAGGACTTTCATAAGGTGAAAGAGAAACCAATATATATCTAAATGGCCTATTTAGTTTTGGGGATTAGTTGAGCACAATAAGATGGTTTGACGGATATGAGCATCGGATTGGACTATATATCTCATGTGGGCAAATATCCGATATTTGGTTACAATGTTCACAACTTGGATTAAACCACGTCTCAGATACATAATCCAGACAATATGAATCCCGCGAGATTGTGTATCCGGGAGGTTATGTCTCAACCCCTAAACTATTAGTCTTGTCAAACAAACAGCCTCTAACTGATAGAATTAGATTCTGGAAGCCACAAATATGGGAAATATGAAGGACCACTTTGAGAAAAGAGCATTAGTTTCCGAATTTCTACCTGGTTAGCATCTTTAGCACCGGCAAAAGAAAAGGTAGAGAGAAAAATTATGAGGCAATTAGATAAAAAGTTTTGCTCTTGGTTGTTTTTTTTTTGGGCAAGAGAAATGAGATCCTTTGTGAAGATAAAAATATGAATCGCCCGTTTCTGGGGTTGTAATTGCTCAAAAGTGTTTTTACTGGTCTAGATTTGTTCAAAATCTTACATATAAAATAAGTATTTTATCGGTAAAAATCTTTCATAAATCTAAATCAATGACTCATTTGATTGCCGAGATGTAACTACTTTCGTCAATCTGAACCCGAATTGCAGAGAAGTCGAATCCTTCAAAAAGTTGCTAGGCCACCTTCGCAAAAGTCCAAAATTTGGGCGATTGGATTTGAAAGAGAGAGTTTAGGATTGTTAATAATAGTGACCCTTCCAAGTCCTCAATTGAATTAAAGAGGAGATGACCCTACCGTTGATATTAGGCCCCGTTCCACTAACTCAAAAAATCAAAAGCCAGCTTATTACGTTTTTCGAGACAGGTCATCTCCTCACAATACATCACATAAAAAACTACAAAAAGCTACGCGTTTTTCGAGCTCTCACATAAAAAAGTCAAAAAACCAAAAAATCAATCTTAGCCTTTGATCACTACAGTTTTTACTGTTGACTGTTCTTCTTGAGATAAGCTTTTAGTTGGAGTTTCCAAATCTCATGACTTTGGGAAAACAGTTTTGTCCTCGTTTCCCACCTTAGTGGGAGAACGGGAACCGGGAATTCGAGTTATCCAAAAGTGTTTTTAGTGGTTTAAATTTGTTAAAAGTATCAACTTGCATGTGGAATACTTTATGAAATTTGAACTATTAACTTTAGAAATGGATGAATCGGATTGCGCGCTTACACCCCTATAGTGCACCCCGGTCTCAGGTATGAGAGAATGCGCCTAAATTAAGGATTCTCCTACAATCTACGAGCAAGCAACAACATTTACTTCCACATATTTAAAGTTTTCCCCGGTTAGAACTCAAAAGCAAGAATTTAAATATCGACCGCTAAAAGAATTCCACAGGTAGAACTCAAGACTCAAGAGCTATTTCAGCAGTATTAAACCTTCCTCACACCCATCAAATCTAGAAGCAATTAATTAGTGATTTTCCCTTTTTATATATTGTTATAAAACAGGGGTTTTTGCCTAGTGGGGTGGCCTCTTTTTTGCTTTATCATATGCTTTTGAGGAAGACTAGTGAGGTAAACTTACCAACTATACTTTGCTAATGTACTGTATCAGAGCCAGTTCTTTATATGGCATCTGATTAATAAGAGTTTAATTTCGTCTTTGTCCTTGAAACTATTATCTATGTTTTCACTTCGTTCTCAAACTATCAATTCGATCCATTTCGTACCCAAACTAATTGATTGCAATCATGTGGCAGTGCTCCAAGATCACTGAATAATTACTCCCTAAGAGCATCCCCAACAGTCTCAGTAAATTTTGAGCTAAATATAGTAGTGAACAGTGCATATTTTTCACTTTACCTACTCACATCTCTTTCAAAACTCCAACAATCCTCTCTATTATTAAAAAGAGAGAGACAGAGAGAGGGAAAAAAAGGAAGTGAACAGTAACTCCCTAAATGAGGAGGGATTTAGGGAGGCACTGTTCATCCAAGTAGAATAAGGAGCTTTTTATTGAGGCTGTTGAGGGATTGATTTGACACTTTCCTCCCTATTATGGCTAAAATTCCTCTTTAGGGAGCCTTGTTGGGGCTGCCCTAAGATCTGTAGTTGTTAACTCAGCCACTAAACGTGGTGAATCAGCAACAAAGACGGAGAGAGAGAGAGAGAGATTACTAAGTGGTTGGCCAATGGATAAGTATCTAAATTCCATTTCTCAATGCTTGGGTTTAAGTTTCCATAGTTGCTTGGTGGAGCTAAACATAATCTTTCGTGCCTGTAGCATGCCGTGAGATCTTAACCTCGGCCAACATAGGTGCAATGATATCTAATGACCATGACTATCTGGTGTTGATGACAATATTCTCTTACACGTATATAGATTAACTTATCTATCCATTGTGTCACCATAAAATGAAGGAGAGAGACAAAACGCAAAATCTTCGTCTTAGAGTAACTCCAATGGGATTGTATAACTGGTTCTATACCTATACTATGGCACCAATTTTACAAGTAGAGCCTCCAATGGTGATCTGTCAAAATTTGTTGAAAAATGGAACAAATGTTCATTTACAAAACGAGCCTAAAACTTGAGCTTGCTCAGGTCATTTGTAAACGAGTCGAGCCCGGTAAATGTATTACATGAGCCTTTGTAAACAAACCGAGCTGAGCCAAGCTTTTCCGAGTAGAGCCAGAGTGTTGAACTCGACTCGTTTACTAAACGGACATAAAACTCGAGCTCCAACTCAGCTCAATTACTAAACAAGTTAAGCCGAACCAAGCCTCGAGCTGCTCGCTAGCAACTTGGTTTATTTGCATCCTTCCATAAAGGGTCTTCAAATAATCTTTTCCTCCATGTTAAATTTTAAATTTCATTTTAACCACTACCTCTGGCTAGGTTTGCATCTTCCGGCCATTTTCCATCGAACTCAAGGTAACTTCCGATCTCCATTTTCTGGTATATTTCAGTTGGGATTGGTGTGGTAGCAAGGATGTCGTTTCAAATATGGAACCACTCAATCAAGTATAGAGATTTGCCATTTTACAACCCATTTTTCCATTGGAACATGGAGTTGAATAATTTGTGTCAAATTATAACTATACAACCCGATTTCAATCCCCATTTGTGAGTCCTAATTTCTCTAACACACACTTCAACAAACACTTTGACCAGTTAGGAAAACCCCTTTATTCAGAAAACTATAAAATTCTTCACATATATATAAACTTGGACTTCACTTTTATTCATGTATAATACTGTAATAGATATCTTAATACACAATGCAGCTACTGTGGTAACAATGCTTTCATGCGAGTGCACCATTTGGTGTATACCAAATTTACACGAGATTTTGCAGGGCCTATTTCAAGTGCTCACAATAATGATCGAACCTGTTTAATATGTTTAAAATATTATTTTAATGGTATAGCGAAAAACAAGCAGCTCATTTAGATATCGATAAGGGCTTAGTCAGTTCATTCAATTTGTGTTCTTGCGAATTTAGAAACAAAAATATATCAAACTCTTGCTAATCTCCGAATAAGCGGATTTTTTTACATGAACTCTTAAAAACATATTTCATACTGAACGGCTCCTCAGAATAGGCTGATTTCACATAATCACCGATAATTTTTTTCCTTTCATAGAACGTGTATATATGTTCAAAGTTCACAGGTGATGTGATGCATGATGAAGTCCACTAGTAATTTTTGATGAGCAGAGTACATTTTTCAGTACAAGGCATGATGAGGATATAAGCAATTATGGAGCAACTGAAAAGGTGAAGACAGATATGCAAGAAGAGTAAATTCATTCTGCAATAAAATGATAAAAGATGGAATTGTCACTCTTTCACTGTGGAAAGGTAAATGGTCTCTTAAAAACAAAATGCTGTGATGATGACTTTAGTCATGCCATCATTTCTAGGGCTGTCCATGGATTGGTTCGAAGCGGACCGGTTCGGTTCTCAATTTGATCCGCTCGTAGCGGATTGTCGTTTTGTGCATCTGTAATCCGTTCACGAGTGACATACGGATGGGTTGGTTTGGTTGCGGATTGAGTGGATTGGGCAGATTTGACGGATGAAAGAAGGATTTGGGTTGATCGAACGGATTGAACCCGAACCGTATCCGCCAAAATAAAAATATTAGGATCCGCATCCATCCGTAACATACCTTGGGTGAGTTCGCGGACAGTTCGGATGATTCAGTTTGGACAGTTTGGACGGATTGGACGATCCGTTGGGCAGCCCTAATCATTTCTCTTTCTCTCTCTTGTTGTATGGAACAAAAATTATATCATTTTTTTTTTGTGCTATACAACCAACCCATTTGATTGTAGGACAGTCGGCCGTTATTAATTCATCAATTTGGAAAACAACAAAAGAAATAGCATAATTAGAAAAGTAAGTGCTTTGATGAGTAATGCCATAGAGGGTAACCTTAGAAACTGAGTGTACAACTGAGAGATTCTATCAATTTAACATGTGATCAATATAACTGAATTTACGTCTAAGAGGTTTTTTTTTTTGTCATTCGTCATTCCTAATCTATTACATGAGGGAGGGAGGAATGAGATTCGATCCCGAGATGCAATAAAATGAACTGAAATTCAGATGTGATCATATTTCGATTTAGGAGAGCAGAGATTAGGGAAGTTTGGTTTGGAACATACATTTCTCTATGACATCTTCCTCTATTCTTTTTGAATCCCCGTCTTGCCAAGCAAGAGCCCTAAGCCCGAAGAGTCCTAAGAGAGTAGACACTCGCTCTTCTCTTAGTATGAACATGAATCACGCCAATTAATTCTGAATCTTGAAGGTAAAATCCCGAATGAAGAATGCATATGCTATGGGGACTCAACAAAAAAAATTATTGGAGCCAAATCTGATAGGATTTATGGAAGCCCCTACTACTGTGTAAGAGGTGATATATTGAAATACTATATAAATTTCAGCCTTCTGCAAAAGACCAAAAATAAAAAAATAAAACAAAACAAAAAAGCTGGTTTTACATGTTGCAATACTTACCTACGTATTTAGAAGTGGTTTTTGGACGGTAACGTTCTTTTTTAATCTATTAATATAAGTTTTCTCGGTTCAAAAAATAGAAGTGGATATATATAAAACCCGAAAAGTAATACAGTTGCAAAACTGAATTTGTATTTGACAAGTAATTGCTGCAAACATTAGAATAATTGGCTAATGTAGAAAAGAACCATCATGTGAAGTCATTCAACCGCACTCAATATCCCTCTGATTGGTAAATGTTACCCTCTTTTGGTCATCGCGTGGGTCGGTGTTGACACCTCACCTTCAACACCCCTAGATCTCTCTCTGGGTTAATAAAAGGAAAGTTCTACTGTTAACCAAAATGGCCGGATGTTAAGGTTTAAAAAGCAGAAACTCTTCCGTGTAAGAGTTTTTAAAAAGTTAAAATTGTGGCTGTCAAAAGTTAACTCTTCCATAGAATAGTCTTCCCTTATTTTTGTAGGGCTGACGATAAGACAAGACTCTTAATAAGAATAGTTACTGAACAATTACAAAAGAAAGAAAAATTACTATAATTGTCTCAGCGACAATTGTCAGAGTTATCTCACAAATAGCAGTCCTACAAAAATATCTTCTCTTGAAGATATTCTAGTGTGAACGATTATTGAACCACTTATGAGTCGCGACCTTAGTCTTGTAATCTTTGAGTAGAACCTCTGCCCTCATTCTCAATTTCTGCTCTGCACTCGCACTCTTAACTCTCTCTCGTGAATTTTATTAAGTTATAATAGTAACTCTAAAAGACACTTTAATGCTTGCTCTCCCGCTCACAAAGTAATTATTCCATACCCATAGTCTAGGACTCCACCACGTGGTGTCTCACGTCTTTTTCCACCATATATTTTTGTCGAATTCATACACTTCGTACTAGACGCACCAAAATATGTGATAAATAAAAGTGTTAGAACACCATGTGATGGTATTCCAAGACTATGAATAATTGTTCTCCGCTCACACACGCCCACACGCAATATGATTATATGAGCAAAAAAAACCCAACCCTTGAAAGAAAGTTACTAATTAAGAAACTGAAAAGCGAAAAGAAATGGAAAAAGACTCAATCAGACGGGACGGGAGTATTTAATTGCTTATCCATTGCACAAATAATACAGAAGGCTTCCGACAAGTTTCAATCACCTCCTAATCCTATTAGAGTTTCAGTAGACTTTACTCTTTACATTCTTCCGTATACTCACAGTTCCACTCGTAGTTCTTTCGAAAACACATCGAATCACGAATTGGGCAGTCATCGGATCTTGAATTAAAGCTACAGATTAGACGGGAAATCGATTTTGACTTTCCACCGCGAAAGGCAAGAAACACGCTGACCCATTTCACTGTTTTAATTAGCACTTTTTTATCTCTATCAATTTCTGCTTTAATTTTTCTGTTCTTTTGATGTGCTTTCTCGTGAATTCAAGCTAAAATCTTTTGAGATTTTGATGGGATTTCCGTGAGATCTGGGTTACTGTTTTTGCTGACCTTTTTTTCATGATTTTCTCATTGGATTCGTTGGCAGCAGTGTTTTCTTCTGCAAAAGTTGAGAAAGCTTTATTGGAATCTGGTCATCTATTGATTTAACTTATCCATGTAGTATTTTGCATATTTTAGAATTGGGCTAGGGTTTTGGAGTTCCACACCTGAGAATTTTAGCTTGCTTTCGGCTATAGGGGTCTTACCTTTTTCTGGGTTTTTGGTGTAATTAAGCTGAAGGGTCTCTCATTTAGTATAAGTGTTACAGGAGCTTTTGCAAATTTGGACTACAGTTTTAGCTCGACCAAGAGTTTGGTATGGTTTTTTCTTCTTATGCTGTGTTTTTTAAGTTTTGAGAATCCTAAATTCACAATTTAGATTCTGGGTTTGAAAGATTTCTTTTTTCCTGGCTAATTCTAAAGGTTTTAAGTTGAGGTTGTTTCTCGTGTTTGTTCCACAAAAGTGACTTATTATACTCAAAATTGACTCGTTATACTGAGGCTACTGAGGCAAGGTCACTCTCTCACAATACATCAACTCAATAAGTCAATTTAAGGCAGTGGAACTGACTTAGTCAGTTTGTGGAACGAGGTTACAAAAACCATTAAAGTTTCAATCTAGCTTTGAACTTGTATCTTGGGCCTCAGAATTTTCCCCAGAGTTGGGAGTTTTCTGATCATACAGTCAGATCTTGGTTTTTGAGTGGTTCTTGTTGTTGATGTAAAGTAACTAGGCTACTCAGCAAAACACTAAACTTGGTTCTTCATTCCACTTTTCTTGATTTTTCAGGTAGTTCTAATTTTAAGCATGGATTCCCCTCAATCCGTCGTTTCACCTTTCAAAGGCTCCGCTGTTTTTCCTGAGCCTGAGAAGCACAAGGCCGAGCATTTCACACGGGATCTCGGCTGCTTGTCGACAGATGTTGAGGTTCAAAGTAAGGAAGAGGAAACCATTGGTGTTCTTGATGTGTACATACATCAGGCTAGGGACATCCATAACATCTGCATATATCATAAGCAAGATGTTTATGCCAGGATTTGCCTCACTAGCGATCCTGAAAACACGGTCGCCACTCAAACCATCAATGGCGGTGGGAAGAATCCCGTCTTCAACGAGAAACTCCGAGTCAATGTCCGGAAAATAGAATCCTCACTCAAATGTGAGATATGGATGTTGAGCCGCGTGAGGAATTATCTAGAAGACCAGTTATTGGGGTTTGCTTTGGTTCCGTTGTCTGAAGTCCTAATGAAGAATGGGAAGTTGGAGAGAGAGTTCTCTCTCTCCTCAACCGATCTCTTCCATTCCCCGGCAGGGTTTGTTCAGTTGTCTCTCTCTTACAGTGGAGCTTCACCAGAAGTGATAACCCTGCCGTCGCGTCCAAACGAAGTGGACGAGTCGATCCCTAGTGATTTTGAAAAGATTGAGTTCCCAGATTTAAAGATGGCGAACGAGAATGATAGGATGCTTTCGGAATATTTCAGTATCCAAGGCACCAGTATGGACTCCCAGAGCTCTGAGAGCTTGGTTTCCTCGGATACTGAAAATCAACTTAGTTCTGAAATCGGCGTTCGTGTGGTTGAAAGCTTCTCAACCGGCACTGTCGAGACAATTGAGCATCCCAAGCATGATTCTCCCCCAAGCAGTGTGTCGACAACTAATGGGTCTCCTTCGGCTTCTAAATCTTCAAATCAAGAATCCGTTTCGCCTCAAAAGGAGAAAGCGAACGGAAAGAGTGAAGATGTTGGAGATGCTGAAAGTAATGTTTCGGATGGGGTGCCTGTCGATAAAATTGCTAAGCCTCTTGTCAATGTGAACATTGAACCAGAGCAAAAGATGGTGCAACAGGACATAGTGGACATGTACATGAAAAGCATGCAGCAATTTACTGAGTCATTGGCGAAAATGAAGCTGCCGATGGACATGGAGAGTGGACCTACCAGCTCTGAGAGTTCAAGTTCCGATCAGAAACTACAGACGCCGAAGACTCCTGGGTCCCGGGTGTTCTATGGTAGTAGGGCTTTCTTCTGAGCTTTTGCTTCACCCGGTTCGGAAGCAGAAACACAGGTGACCTTCCTTTTAGAAAGTAGAATCAAGACCATGTAGTGTGGTGCTGTCATCTGTATGTTGGGCTGTTTAGATGATGGAACAATCATGACTTGTTATGTTACAAGCTTTGTTTTATCATGTTTGCTCTTGTGGAAATTTATCATGTTTTGCCTATCTACTTTTTGAGTTTTATTAGTGAACTGATGAATCTACTTTTGTTCTCTGGTGGATGATTCTGTAATCAAGTCTCATGCCAAAAAGAAAAAGAAAAGAGAGGGTAAGATGAACAAAAGAGCTAATGTGCAATAATTTCATGGGTGATATTAGGGTCCTGAGAAAAAGTTGGACTTTTGTTAAAATTGGTCATTAGTGTTAATTGTTTTATCTTTATGATTTCTGGACCAGTTCATTGGTTATGGATGAAAGGGTAAGGTTTACGAAATCTGAAATTTCATATGCCAAAATCTGTCCGGTATGATTTGACAGTGGTGTTTATCAAATTACTAAGTAGTTTTGATACTTGCTGGAATCCACGTAAAATTTTGCAGCCACGACAGAAATCATGCGGATAACAGACCTCCTGCTGGTTCTCTGTTCTAACTTCTAATAAGTCACCAGATCCGCCGCCACCAAAAACCCTTTCTCCCTCGGCTCAGATCTTTTCCTTCCAGCGCTTGGGGTCCGATCAAGATCCAAATGGAGCAGAGGTGGCCTGTGCTTGGTTTTCTCCGGCGAATAAGTCACCAGATCCATGGCAGCGGTTCAGGCAACATGTCCGGTGTCTGGAGTTTTCTTTTATCGTCTTTACTTTCAGTTCGTTCTAGTTTTATGTTATTGGTTCGTGTTGTCTCTCTTGTTATGAAGATTTGTCTTCCCTGCGTGGAAGTTCCCCTACCCTGCGTGGATACTGTTTTCTGGACTCAGTGCATTCTCCCCCATCCATATGGATAACCCCAGAAGTTGTGGTTTGTTCGTTCCCTGCGTGGATCGTTCTCTACCTTCTATGGGCTCCGGATTGGCGTTTGTAGCCCTTTAGGGCAGCTTTTGAGTAATCCAAATATATATATA
>JAXBDA010004365.1:0-29330 GCA_036023075.1 Gaultheria prostrata | reverse complement strand
GAACTTTTCTCAACACCGGAGTGAACGAACACCACCAACGCGTAGCTTGCGAGATTTCCCGAAGGTTTTGTGAAGGAGTTAAGGTTGGAGTGTGAGGTTTTGGAGGTTTGGTGTAGGATTTAATGGAGGAGTAATGGAGGAGATGAGAGAGAGGGAGACGTCTGGAGAAGAGAGGGAGAGGAAATGTGTGTGTGTGTGTGTGTCCCCCACACCACATGCACCTTTAAAGCCAAAAGGCCAAATTACACCCTTAGTCCAAATGTGACTTGCGTAATGCAATTAAGTCCATATCCACACACAACACCACATAATCCAACACTTAAACATTTTAATTAATTCCTCACATTTCCCCAACATTATTTCGGTAAAATTAATATAATTTTACGGGTCTTCACACTCTATTTGAAAGTTTCCACCTTTTTTCTGCCTAGGAAGTCTTAAATATCACTTCAAAAAAAATCATTATGGACAGAGAAATAAAATTATGGTGAAAATAAAATTCTTACATAATCTTGAAACAAAACCAATTTTGACATGTTGTAAAAAAAACCATTACGATTGACTTGGGTTTGATATAAATTGAAGGCCACTCAGGAAACATATGATAAAAGGCATGGGTAATGTAATCTTTTTTTTATCCGTATAGAAAACCCAGAATACAAAATGAGAATGTAAAAGTACTTTCAAGACTGATTATCAAATTTTGTTACTTTAATGGTTTAGAAAAAAAGTATTCTACAAATAGACTGTCAAACAGCCATAATACAAAATGAATAATGCATAATGGGTTATAAATGGCCCCTAGTTCCACGTACAAGACGTGCATGCACTTTCGCACACACTCACATAGATAATGTGTGGAAGTGTGTGGAAGTCAATTATTTCTATTAATGTCCATTCAAATTGAGTTCTTCTATTGATAGTACACTCGGTTATCAGTTTATATAGTTTTTACATAGCTCAATACATTTTTAAATTCTTAATAATAATAGCCAGTGGACTGTTAGTATTTGTGTTGAATAAATTAATAATTTGATGTTATTTACTAGTATTTGTAGATAGCAAAAATAAAACAAGAAGGGGAGGCAAATGCCGTCAACAAAATACCAACAGCTTGTAGTCCCGAATGATATTTTTTCTACAATTTCATTCGAGAGGTGGATGGGTTCGAAACCTTGTAGGTGCAAAGTGAGAGCATGCCTCATTAGCTAATACAACCCCATTGAGGGTTTGTCCGCATATGCCGCTTAGCGGCACCCTTAGGAGTACAAAAATGCTAGGAACACAATCATTGGGACACAACCCCTCACATACACGTATGTCCCACACAATCATTGGCTCGGCGAAAATTATTATTATTAGTTGTAATTAGTGAGGTTTGAACTCCAGTCAAATGCATGAAAGTAAGAATACATTTGATATACAACATACATGTACACATTACAAATTGCATATGAATCATTTCTGAGTCAATTCCAAGAAAATTAAAGACTAAAGGATCAAATTCCATGCTCTTTTGTTGTTTGGGAATTGGGAAGATCAAATTTAATCAAGGAGAAATGCCTTCAAGTGCTTGGTAAACTCCTTAGGCTTCTCCAGGTTGACAGCATGTCCTGCATTCTTGATTATCACCAACTCAGCATTCGCCCCAATATGCCTATATATATATATATATATATATATATATATATATATATATATATATATATCCAAATATTTCATAAGTCAAAACACATTAAAATGCAATTATAAATGGTGATAATTCAAAATCAGTAGATTGAGAAATGTTTAACAAACCTTTTTAATCTGTGTCCCAATTCTAATGGGAAAATTTGATCTTGCTCTCCCCATATTATTAGAGTTTGCTGCATAAACAAGAAATCAATTAAAGTTACAAGAAATTGAATAAAAGGATACAAGCTTAAATTTTTGAGCTAGATAAGAGATTTTAGATGGTATGAAAGCAACAAAGGTTGCAGGAAGATTGGCCTAAACAGAGGTTGCACGTGACAAACCTTATAAGTAGTAGCACGATAATAGACTAAAAGAGAAATTACATGTGACATGCATGCCTCACTAGTGGTTGCACGTAAGGGGAGTGGAGATATTAGGTTTAGTCACACATTGGTTGGCTATGGAATAAGTAATAACACCGGGACCTCTCAACCGAATAGCTTAAACTTTTAGATTAGTTAACAAGACCAGTATAATTTGATGTCAGAGCAGACAATAGATCATGTGTTCGAATCTCTTCACCTAGTCTACAGATGAAATAGTATCACGTCTTGGCCCCATTTATCGAGGAGAGTCTAGGTGCACTTGAGGGGATGTGTTAAACAAACAAGACGCTAATTGGAGATTACATTTACAAGTTGATTTTGATGTGGAAAATTCAAAAGCAAATACAATAAAATACAAATGTGACAAATAAAAAACCTGATTGATCTTAGGAAGATTGGAAAGCTTTCGACCTTTGAGTATCTCTTGGATCAATTCCCTCTTCTCTTTCAGATGATCCGTACACATAACCTATCCATGTTAAAATTAGTAAAACAAGGAAGAAAATAAATTTAGCTTAGCATTCACTTAATTTTTCAAAGGTAATAATCCTTTGAAATTGCCTCTAATTTATCGATGGAAATCCATTTTTGATGAAATTATGCATCTGTACTTTCCTTTAACGAGATCGATTTTTCAAGGATTATGTTTCATCAACCCAACGCATGCCTCCGTCAAAATGTCTTTTATGATTATGAAAATGTTATCGTTACATCATCTGAATTTTCCGATGTTAGTAGAAAAACAAAAAAATGGAAATTAAAATCCAAGAAACGTTCACAAAGTCGATAGTAAATGGTTCAAATTTGTTATTACAATCAGCAGCCTATAGCAAATGGTTCAAATTTGACATAAATTTTTGTTTTTGGACTGAATGTGAACTTTTTTGGTAGTGTTTTCCCTGTACAAATACAATTCCAACCATATCAAAATCCAATGAAAACCTACGACTATCTATTCTAATATAGAAAGAGAGAGCAACATTTTGGTATTGATTGATTTTTTAGGTTGGCTCACAATTTTGAATTCTCAAACTGCCTTTTTAACTATCCTTTTTAACTGTCGTCAACATTTTTTGTTAAAGTTTAACGTGCACACGAGCGCTAATGTTAAATTTAATATTAACATTAGTTGTTTTTTTGTATGTTAAGAGCACTTAGATATTGTATTTTGTATTAGGTGTTATTTCATTGTGTTCGTTTTGGGTCCCAAAACCCAGTCATCTCTCTGCACTTGGTCTCCATTAATTAGTTTTCCTTAAATTACTGCTCTCATTTCCTTTCTAATTCTCTCCAGTCATTACCCAGAAAACCTCCCTCGAAATTCAAACCATACAAACTATTAGATTCCTGAAACTTGAAATTTCACAATCTTGTTGTTCATAGTTCGGCCCCACGTTCACGAAATCTGGTTCCGTCCCTGAACAAAATCCAAAGAAAACCTACGACTAGAGAGAGGAAAGGGACTCACTTGAATGAAATCAGAAAGAATGAAAGAGGGCACCCCTCTGGCCGGCCTAACAAACGAAAGCTTCATCAACTCCCTCAGCTTCTCCACCGTCTGCGGCATCAAAATACTCGCCGCCGCCTCCAAATCCGCCACCCGAAACAGCCCCTCCCCCATATCCCTCTCCTCCAAGCACACCCCGGCGCAACACACCACCACCCTCTCCACCGCGGCCGGGAACTGAGCCGCCATGCTATACCCCACAAACCCGCCATAACTTATCCCAACCAGACTCACCTTCCCCACCACCCCATGCACCTCCATCAACTTCATCAAACACTTGGCCTGGAATGCCTCTGACCGGTCCGGTACCACCGTGTAGGAGCGGCCAAAGAAGAGGAGGTCCGGCACGTAGAGGTTGTAGTGGGGAAGGAGGTGGCGGAGGAGGTCGCCGTATTGCCACATTGCGTTGGCGCCGAAGCCGTGGATGAGGAGGAGGGTTGGTTTGGTGGGTTTGTGGGTTTTGGGAATCCAGCTGCGGACGACGGTGCCATCGCCAAGGTCGGTGGTGGCCGACCGGAGGCCGGAGTAGGCGAAGAAATAGCCGTATAACCTGTCTCGGGATGCTGTAAAGCTCAAGCGTTTTGCCATTTGCATCCGTTGAAGGTTGTGTACCATTACATTTTCAATCTTTCCAAATGCACATAGCGGAGAATGTCATTTTATCCAGTTTTTCTTTTCTAGGATTGACAAATAAAAAACAACCCTAGAAAAGATTTTGGAATTAAAAATAGGGAATTCGGCGAATGAGAAAATTTCGAGGGAGAATTTAAGGAGCCAACTGTGAGTGTATATTTAACAAAGATTAAGTCAAAATGGGATTGTAACCAAAAAGTCAGTAGGATCACAAGTTTTTTAGGGAATAAACCGAACGACCAGGACATCTCTTGACTATCCCCATTTAGTTCAGGTACAATCCCACTTATATTTTATGGAATCAATTCTCCTGTTCCGAAAATTTTCTATTTCGGTACATTTTTTATTATTGGATCACATAAAATTTTTAAAACAAAACACATACAATCCAGCAACCCAAAATGATTCGGCACATAGACGTACCATTTTTCGGAACAGGGATTTCGGACGATATTTATTTCAATTACCCAATTTACCATATTGTCCTCTTCAAAGCTTTTGTTCCAGGCATGTGATGTAGTAATATTTGTCTCCCATCTGGGTATTTGTTGAAACAAAGAACAGAGTAAGAAATGGTTGTGGTCCCCACATATACGACCATTACTCTCTCTCTGTGAGGAAAATTATCCAGTGTCCATCATCCATGAAATGGCCCAACTATTTGTAAATCGGGTATAAAAAATTGTATCCACGACTTGTGGGGCCAACATTTTGGTCTCACATAAATAAACCGAATCGTTCATTAGTTTTATAAAAATATTTTTAGCTTTTTTAAAAAAATTTGCTCAATTAGATGCACTTAAGTGGGTGACCCAATACCAATATCCATTGCATATTTGCATGCCCCATCCAGCACTTCCGCCACATTTTAACCTATTTCGTAGGCCTTTAAGATTATTTTTAAATGTTACGTAATACTCTGGCCTCTTATCAATTCCATTTTGTGTCATTTAATTCGACGACTTAAAGAACACATAATTTTTTTGGGCACCAGTTCGTGTGCGATCTTGTATTGGGCACAAGCTCACGTTCATCGCATGCGACCTATTTTCTAGTTCAATTTGGGGAAAACAAGATGTCGTTCCACTATTTACATTTATTCCAAAAACTATTCCATCCTGTTCCATAGCTTCCGAAAGATAAACAGCATGTGAAACAATTCATGCAACTCATTAATGTTCCACAACGTCACGGTAGTATCGCAAAACTCCCTTGAAAAAGAGAATACTAACCAATGGGGGAGGAGGAGGAGGAATAAATAAATAAAAATAAAAAAATAAAAAATTTGCAGTAAGCCAACAAACAGGGCTTACCGATCGCATGTTTTATTTTCCTTTGTTTCCCTCATGTACAATTAAACACGGGTACCTCGCACAAGTTTTCATTCCGACGCTGTGTTGAACCTCAGGTACCACAAAACAGGGGTACCTCACCGTTTTCCTTCCAATGCCGTAACGAACAATTTACATTGTGTGGGTGGGTGGGTGTTTATGGGTGTTGGTCATCAACTAATCATTTTCCTTAGCCGCTTTTCAGCTTCATTGGCATCCTTATTTTGTGGCTCTAGGACAAGAGCATGCCTGAAATCTGCAGATAAAGAACATGATATGATAGAAGCCTCGTGTCTCAATCAAATTGCTTCGGCAACATAAAACATTTTATGCCATTCTGCTATGGCAAGAACGATATCCTTTCCTAATTTGTCTAGTGTCAATTAAAGTCTTCTAGTTCCCCCAAAATTTCCATTGTCGTCCCATCCCTCTCCCCTCTTTATTTCAAGAATATTCACTTCAAAAAATTTATATCTTAGTTTTCACCCACATCCATCTCAACATTTGTTCTGAATTGTCCATCATTTTGTCCCGTATAACAGCTGACCATATATTCGTTTGTTAAATTCTTCTCTGATTACGAGGTTTACATCATTCCAAAAGCTCTCTGTTACTATGACTCATGGAACCTTGTAGGGAAATTGTTCGTTGTTTGATATCTCATGGTATCCAGTCTTCATATTTTTTGGCTATTTCTGCTTATTGTTACTATCATTATTCCTGTCCAAACCATTGTGTCCAATCCTTATCTCCAAAATCTTCATGTATCAGTAACTCTTGTTTCAGTTTCGTCCAAGAATAAATTATCATTTACCAGCTGTTGTTCAAGTTACTCATAACGTGTTTCTCTGTTCAGTGGTGTACGTTACAAAAGAAACAGAATAAAATACTGAAATACTGGGATTCTCACCTTGAAGAGCATCTTTATATAAGACAAGTGACTCTCTAGCTGTACCTCGCCTTAAATAAGCCTTCACATTCTGCACAGAAAAATAGACAACACTTGCAACATCATCATGTAAAAGTTAATTGGCCAGATAATATCGCAAACTAATTGCCTCTTCCCAGGTAAAATTTAGCGAACAGAAAAAGGTTGTTGTATAGAGCATCCTGCCAAAGATAACCTAGTTGGTTGTCAGTACTGAAGGCACTATGTTCAAAATGACCTATGGCACTAGAGTGGTTTTCTAATATGACTGAGGAAACAGAAGTGTGGAAGAGTCTCTTCATTTACGATGACAAAGATGATCACTGGGAAGAAGCTCAATGGATGAAGCATGAAAACACCTGATTGAACAGGACGACTGCCACTTTGTGCAATATTGACAGAAATTAGGTACACCAGAAGTAATGGTAACTTGAACAAGGATGCGTCATTTCTACGCTAGAGATGACGTTGGGCATCTACCAATGAGTCAATGACAATGCATTTAGCTCCCCCTTTGCATAAAAAAAAAAAAAAGAACCAAAAACTTTCCTGCCAACCGGACCTACTTCTAGAGACATTAACAGAGTGAAAGTTGTATACATTTCTGGTACTCAAATAATTTGCAGAGATTTGCTCAGCAATCACTTCTTGCATGGAAAAGCACTTGGTCACAGGCTCAAAACTCTCATCAGAGCGGGAAAGAAAAATTTAACTTCACAGAAATTTCCATTTTAGAGGACTTGGTCAGTGGTTTTAACACTTGACAACCAACTCAACAAAGAAAAAGACAAGAATATACTGAGATTCAAATGAAGAAAATATCCTTGAGAGTTGAAAATATAGGCCGAAAATGAAACCTACATATATATCCTGTGGCGCATAACGTGCAGATTAAAACAACCAACTATTCATATCTATACATACAGGAGTTTGTTTACTTCCAAGTCAAACTTATTTTCTTTGTCAGATATGCACAGAGAGAGTATCTACCACTTCATCGGAAATGGATAGGACACCGCTGCCTATATGTCATTTCTCAATTAGTCAATTGGTACCATGTATTTTCTTGTTTCTTTTCAAGTTTCAATGGTGCAAATAGAGAGAATACGAAAACCACCGAATATCGTAAGCTACTACCAACCTTCTTATCAAGTGTGATTGCCTTGGTGCAGTCCTCCTCTGCTTCTCTAAAGCTGCAAGGAACAAAATAAGATGGTAAACAAAGAAGGCCTAAGCAACAAGTAACAAAGCTTCTACTATTTAACAGAAGAATAAAGGATTCAATGAATTGTACCATCCTAGTTTCAAGTAAGCAGCAGCTCGGTTGCAATATAAAGTTGCATTTATATCATTCAACTTTATAGCTTCATTGTAGTGACTTACAGCCTTATTCCACTTATTTCCTTTAAATGCAGCATTTCCCTGCAATGGGTAGCAAATAATAAATTACAGAGTGACAGAATTTATCACATCTTAACGTTTAAGTACAACTGATACAAAAATTAAGCAGCCCATGACTGTAAGCAAAAATAGCTTTTAGATAAGCAACACTTGACAAAAGAATTGAACCTCAAAACAGCTTTCAAGGGACGCATATTAACAACATCTAGATTTAAGCCAAGGTGATGCACTATGCCACGCCGATGAAAGGCTTTCATAAAGTAACACAAGATATGATGGTTAATTCTCTTTGGAAATGAGAATTATAACCAACCATTATACAAGGAAGTGTGAAGTTCTAGCTTAAATTTGCGACCATTAAAATAAGCTAAATAACGGCGACAGGAAAAATAAGAAGATCTTGGAATTGCTCTCTGGTCGTATTGACAGAGTGAAGAAGAAATCAATAGAGTTTCATCGCTAAAAGTACAAAAACTAAAAGACCGAATGCAAACTTGCACAACCCGTCAAATCAAAAGAACATTGATAGACTTTTGAAATCGACACACAAAGTGTAACTAGACAGCAAACACGACATGGAGCCTTCAACATGTGGGCACTTGAAACAAAAAAGCTCCAATGTACGATCATGTCCATTACTGAAACAACAGTATCTAGTAGTAGCAAAAAATCACAGTAACAGACACACAACTAGAGCCTCAGGCTCATATCATCAAAGTACTATAAAAATATTGCTTTGGTTGGGAACTTAACACTATTAAAATCATATACACTTGCAGTTAAAAACATTGATGATCTAATACTGAACGAACTTGGGATCTAATAATATCATTTGTATTTCTAGTCTCTAGATATGGAAAGGTCAATGCTTCCAAAACGTTTCCATTTCCAGGCTAACTGAAGGTCCAATTCTGTACGTCAAAAACGCAATTTAAGAACATTGTTTCCACTAAAATAACTTGTCTCAACAAGTGGATTCCAATTCCCATATAGCTCTCCCTCAAGCAGATTTAAATGGGCAGAGAGGCTACACTAATCCTATAGAATGCAGAAAGCCTCATGAAAAGGACTTCAAACTAAAAACTAAAAACTTACACAAGGCAATGCAGACAAGCACCCAAGCAAAAAGATGGGTAAACATCCAGAGATAAATCTCAGACAGAACATATTTCCAATTTTAAATGAGATATGTCATGAACATTGTAAAAAGATCCTATTTATTGCACCTTACCAATTACAAGTAGAGGCTGTTAAGCAATATTGTCCCACATTGCTTAGGAGATGAATGGGTGATCACTTAATATATGTCGGGACCTCTCCACTCATTGCCAATTGGTTTTGAGTTGGACATAAAGTTTCCACATGGTATCAGAGCGGGGCCCATTCCACCCCACATTTAAAAAAAAAAAAATTCACAATCCACACCCCACGAGAGACCAGCAAAAAGGCTGCACGATAATAAGACCCAAAAAGTGGCCACACGTGACAGACCTCAAATGCGGCTGCACGTGAGGGAGGATGTTAAGAAATATTGTCCCACGTTGCTTAGGAGAGGAATGAGTGATGACTTAATATATGCTGAGACCACTTCACTCATTGCCAATTGGTTTTGAGTTGGATGTTTCCACATGGTATCAGAGCAAGGCCCATTCCACTCCACATTAAAAGAAAAAAAAAATCACAATCCACACCCCACGACAGACCAACAAAAAGGCTGCACGATGATAGGACCCAAAAAGTGGCCACACGTGACAGACCTCAAATGCGGCTGCACGTGAGGGGGGATGTTAAGAAATATTGTCCCACATTGCTTAGGAGAGGAATGGGTGATCACTTAATATATGTTGGGATCTCTCCACTCATTGCAAATTGGTTTTGAGTTGGATGTTTCCACAGAGGCTAGGAGAGAACAAACCTTTTCCTTCAACAGTTCAGAGGCATCCATGTGGCCATTTGTATCCGGCACTGGTGATGAATTGGACACAAGGCTAACTTGCTCCTGAAGAAATGAGTACATATCCAAAACAGTATCCAGAAGAAATTTATCAGCTCCATGGAACGCTAAGAAAGAGACAGATATCAGGCAGCCCTGATGCTTGCCTAATGGAACTGTGACCTGTGATAACGAGACAAAAAATGATAGGTCTATATAACTGGCGAGGGAATTATGTGAAAATGTAGACTGAGATATGAATTTACCTCACAACAACCAGACATACTTGCTATGCTAAGTAGGGAAAATGCTCTGTCAAGGAACTCAGCAGAGGGACCTTTCTTTGAATTAAGTTTCAATGGAGGATCAGCAACTGTGGGGACTACTAATATTCCATCATCCTAGGAGAAAAAAATAGAGGTGAATGAGCAATAAGGTGCAATTGAATGTATGATAAAAGAATAGTAAACTAAGGAATAACGTCACAATAAAAAGTGACAATTCCCATCGGACACTACAAACACAAAGGACATGAAATTTGGAAACAAAGCGACACTTACAAAATACAAGAATATGTCTTTTTGAAACTCCTCAAACATTTTTAAGATGAGGATCTTCCATTCTTACTAGAATTTTCCTCCCAAACTGGCTCTAACTTTGGGCTCACATGTTTCATTGTTTTTTTTATCTTTCCAACAATCCACACTGTTCCACTTTTTCGTCAACTTATGGATTTTCCAACGAGTTACATTATCCGGCTGCCCACTAATGTTGTTTCCTGGTGATTTCAGCCCATTAAATAACAGATATAGCACAAATCCAAATATGCAAGTGAAGTTGCATAAATATGTAATTCTGACTGTGTTGTCTTTCCCATGAGTAGTAACATATAACTTGAACATGGTTAAAAGAATTCCCTATAAAACCACAGCAATAAGAAAGGGTCTAGAGATGTTTATCTAGAGTCACAATGATTTCTCGTGATCAAAAGTATTAAGATAATCGAGAGGCTCGTCACTCTCAAAAAAACCATAGGTTACATTAAGTATGGACCATGTCATCTCATGTACTTATGGGAACTAGCAATGAAAAGTAATAATACCTTCAAGAGACTCCGAAGGGCTGCTCGCATTTCAGCTCTGACTTTGTACAAGGTTTTAACGTTCTCATGAGTAGCATCCATTGCAGCATTAACTCGATCAGAGACATGAGATCCTAATCTGGGTTTGACTGATTTAACCCATTCTCCATGATTTGTTTTAAATTCGTATCTGAGATCAAGGCCTCAATTAAATGGCAATATCACATTACAGCTTATGCATTGAACACAAACTGAACATCACAAACAATAGTTCCCAAAGTTCTATGACTACCGATTTTAAACACAAACTTCGTAAGGTCCTCATCTCGTTGGGGCAAGGAGCACACCCCAAGCCCCAACAAAGACGGCTCCAAGCACATTCCATGTTATTTCATCCCAGGAAGCTTAAGTTTCCAACAGTACACCCAAATCCAACATTAATTATCTCAAACATCCAACAAAGACGGCTCCAAGCACATTCCATGTTATTTCATCCCAGGAAGCTTAAGTTTCCAACAGTACACCCAAATCCGAGAACCAGAAAGGTCTCTACTTCTTCTTTTCCTTTTGTATATGTATTTGTTTGCCAGCGTGCATGTGTGTTTGGGATGGAGGGAGAATGATTAAAATTAATAACTAACTTTAAATACCTCTGCAGTAAGAACATAACAGATGATAGAGCTTTCAGAGCATTTATTCCAATTTGAAAGTTCATTGACTCTTCACGGAAATCTTTTAAGCTGGGAACGTTTGCAGCAACATACTGACCAAAATTCACATGTCTTGGGGGTTGGTCTGTAGAGTCAATGAAGCCAAAAGATAAAATATAGTCATGCAACATCTTTTGGCCAAAAGATTAGAACTTAATGACGTTACTGAACTTCTGTAGGCTATAGGCTATGTAGCAAACTAAAATCTTCACATCAATTAAAATGCCACTAAAACATGGAATCATGACACACATATGACAAATCTCCAACTTACAGCCGGATAAATTTTCAGTAACTCTGGTTATAACTTGTATACTCTTCTGCTTTGGAACCTTAGAGAGCTGGAAGAGATCATCAGCTATGATAAAGCATCTTGTCCTTCTTGGTTCCACCTGGTTCAGTTGAAGTATAATGTGCCCAACACGATGTAAAATTGATGGGTCACGTGCAAACCATCCTGAAAGATTTTATTATCATCTACTATGTATCAGTAAATAAAAAAGAGAAAACACCTCAAGATGGGTGCAGGACCATACAATTGGAAGCGGCAATATCATATAAATTTATGAAGTACCCATAATAGACATGTTAACTCGAGAATAGGAAAAGAAATCATGACTATATCGAGAACCCCTAGATCAATTTTGAGTGGCAATGAATCAGGAAATGACAGGAAAAATAACATTAAACTCTGCCAAGTTAGAAAGGCAAGTCACACTGATAAGACTCACTCGTTAAACCATGCCAACTAAGTTCAATAGCTGGAACTAAAAGGACATCTGCATAGTACTTAATAGTTAATACGGTAATATGACGATGATTCGTGGAATATTTTGGATTCACTTTATAGAAAAGTAAAAGAGAATGAAATTACATACCAACTATGTCCAAACTTTGTGAATTTGGTAGAACTCCAATTCACTTTATAGAAAAGTAAAAGAGAATGAAACTACATACCAACTGTGTCCAAACTTTGTGAATTTGGTAGAACTCCAATTGTAGATACAAGCCCGTGAGACGGCCGGCAGCCAAGTATACCACAAAATGATGCTGGTGTTCTCACACATCCAATTGTATCAGTACCTAGAAAGTTAATTGCAATAATTATCAGAACGCAAAATTGCAAAGCTAGATTGGAAAATGATACCAGCATACTTATACAATCCAATAAAAGATTCAAAATCCTACATTAGACCATTCCCAACTTTTACTGTCGAATATTTTAATTTTCATTTCAATACAGCTTTTTGTATTCAAGAGCAAGGAAAAACTAACACGAAACACCTGCTAAATGTCAATGGCAGTTGACTGTCAAAGGACAAAAGTGTGCCACAAATGTTTAGCCTTGAATTAAATCTAACTTAGAGCATCAACTAACACGCCCAGTCCCCAAAGTGTAACATATCACAGAATTACAGTGTTGAAAAGTATTTAAGAGAAACATATAGAAGATAAATGCACCAGATACACAAAAGATCGGGTAATTTCCTCAACCCATGCCCAAAAAAAAGCCCTTATTACTGAATATTATCAAGTTCAGCCCCACACTCAAAGAGCAAAAACATGGATGTATCCCTACCTGACAAACTACTCAACAGACTTGTTTCCGTCATCATCAAGAAATGGTTATCTTGTAGGACCAGGAACTAATACTCGTCCACCTAGAGTGCAGAGAAGTCCAATGACTCCAATCAATCAACCTGAGGGTGGGGGTACACCTTTTTTACTAACACAGGTGAACTGTATACCTTTTGACAGATCCATTTGTTCTACTCCAACTTAATAGAGATTGCCTTTGGGGTCGATGAGATTGGTTTACAGCGAGAAATTTTGGGTATACATGCAAACTGTTCCTCATATGAAAAGAAACATATTGCCATCTTGGACCACAAGATTCAGAATGAGGAAGAGGTACAGCGATAGGAAAGTAAAGGTCAATTGGCTATATTCCTTTAAAGGGTGTTGCACTCTCTAACATGAAATAACAAAAATGGTCAAAAATCATTCTGCATACTTGGGGTATAAATGGTTGACAAGCCTCCCAACAAAACCAGCCAACATAAAAAGTGCAGTCCAGATAGGGCCTGTAACTAAGAAGTGAAGATGCAACATCCTTTTACCACTAACCAACACAAGGCAATACCCAAGGAAGTAGAATCAGTCACAAGCAATAAGTTGTAAAGAAAAAACTAGTGGTATGAACTGATCAGGAATTCCATCTCTATAGACTAGTTATCCGTTGTCATCCAAAATCTTTGCTAAAGATTATAAATAGTGCCAAATTGAGTATAGATTTCTAGAGCAGAGTAAGAAAAGTAATCCAAGTACAGAAGGAAATACATAAGCCACAAGGAATATTTCATCTCGCTGGTAAAGTTTAAAATCAAAACTGCAAGATTCCAAATTTTCTTATCTACTCTGCCATTCTGCCAGCAATTCGAACAAAGCCACTAATTTATACTCCAATTTATTCAAAAGTTTAATTAAAAAACAAATATGAAAAAAAAAAAGGAGCAAGATTTGATATTTATATCACTAGTAAGTAGTAACATTCAAACTTGCAATCAAGTTCTGAATACCGTACCGGCATGGTACCGGTTTTCCTACTGGAGCACTACGTACCGGTACCGGTCAAATACATTGAACCCTTTCGGATTTAGCACTACTACGGCATAGACTATCATAACCCTTTATTTTATCTTTGGGCTTGGCCTTATTAGTTCGATCGTATTCATTGGGCCCGGCTTATTACAAGCCCATCTAATTGATAACCCTACCTTTCCCTTCCCTACCGAAATAAAAGCACAGGAATACAACCCTAGGAAATAAGCTGGTCTTCACTCTCCAGTACTCACGCTTTCAGCAGCTGCGGCGGGAAGCAGCAGTAGTTAAAGCCATGGTATCCTCGCCTCCCTCGCATAGAGACAAAACAAAATGGAAAATGAGACCTCCATGGACGAGAGGCACATAACGGGATTCATCGAGACTAGAGAGTGAGGCATTACAGGCGTAGATGCAAAACGGCGATGCTGCACAGTTCTGTCCGGGATCGAACTCACCGCCCGAGATTTCCCGGAATCTCCAGAACCCACCGGTAAGCACCGGTATTGTAACCGGGACAGTATTTGAGGGCTAGATTACTGGTTTCTCACAAATCCAGTACGTACCGGCCGGTATGGTACGGGATTCAAAACCTTGCTTGTAATAGCAAAGATTTCAATTTTTCATATCTTTTGTGCTGTTTTGCCAACAATCAAACAAAGAGCATCAAAGTTATACCTAGATGTAATCAAAACAACAAAACGGATTTTACGAAAGACACAAAACTTCACTATAAATTCAAGATAGTAAAAGTACTAGAGAGAAAGAGAAACATATAAAAGTAGACACATTCCGATTTCCCAAATATGAAAATTTATGAGGACAAAATCCCTCCTCAACAATGAGGAATTCAAAGCTCTGCAGCTCGAATTTATAAAAGATGAAAAAAAAATACCAAGAGCAAAGTCGACAATGCCAGCTGCCACAGCCACAGCTGAACCACTAGATGATCCCCCAGGAATATGGGATGGCATTTGTGGGTTTGTTGGGGTTCCATAATGCACATTTTCTCCAGTTATCCTGAAACAACAGCGAAAACTATCATTATCCTCTACTGAATTGTCTGTTTCATGTCTCAATTATTTCATTATTTCACTACATACTCTACCATGAATTGATTAAGTCCCCCCAAAATTCTTTGTCCAAAACAAGCAACACACAATACAGTACTTGAGATAGAGGAAGGGTATATACCCGAAAGCAAATTCATCCATGACAGTCTTTCCCACACAAGTAGCCCCATTCTTCAACAATGCCGTCACCACCACCGCGGTCTTTCCAGCCGCCTCATGCGTCCTCTTCCAGTCCTGATTACCAAACCCAGTCACCCAGTCTTTAACATCAAAACTGCATAGAAACACCAACACAAAGCCTAATAAGCAACACACTAAGTACAAATGCATAAATACAAAATAGATGATGCAGAATGGAGATATTATATTATTTAAGACATAGTATTTTTAGTTTTCCTTATTTCAGTTTTAGCATAAATTGCCTAGAATATAAGGTTCTCTTATTTAGGTTGATTCTATTTCTTTTTTATGTATTTTCTTGTTCTCCAAGATTTAGATTTAGCTTTTCTTTATTTTATTCCATTTTTATTATTTATAGGCTATCATTATAAATAAGGATGTAAGCCTTAGGCCTAGTTGGTTGTTTATGATTTGATTAATGAAAATGTGAGAAGTTCTCTCCATATCGTTTGTTCGTAGCGGGAGTATCTCTAGTTCAAACTTGATCGTGATTGTCCTCGTTCGTTCTTCTATTTCAACACGCTTCCCTGCATCGGTTGGTACCAGAGCTTGCGCTCGATTTCGGGTAATGGCACGACAAGGTGTTCGTTATGAAGTTGCCGAAGATGTCTATGAACGAAGTAAAGTTGCACGAGAAGCACGAATGGATGAGAGATTTGAACGACTCAAGGCAAGCTGTTGGTGGTGGACCAATGGATGGTGCATGGGACATTGTTAATCTTCTTCGAAAACCAACAGATCCAGGATACACATGAAGCATTGGTTAATACAACCGCTTTGATCGTTGGTAGCTACCCACTAAACCCACACCCCTTGGAGGAGGCGGCTAAGGTAGAGTGACCATTTACATCGAAATTTATTCCAGACCCAGCAGTGGATTGGATTAAGCCACCATTTTGTTATGAAGACCCATTCATTGACGAGGAGGATTGTTTATTTACTACCAAAGAAGATAGTGATTTTACTGATGGATGAAAAGTTGAAGTGGCTGACGAACAAAAGCTTGGACTCCAACTAGACAAAAACGCAAAGATCCAAGGAATTGCACCTGTGGTGGGGTCGACTGGTGCAAGGTGCATGGAAGGTGATGATGGCATTAATTGCAAGACCAGTGAAGATGTTATTGGCACAAGATGCATGTTTTCCAACCCACATCCAACTAGGAAATTAGACGAGATTGAAGCTGTATACGTCCATAAACATATGATTTCTTTGGCTCATATTGTGAACGAGCTCGAGCTCGACTCAAGCGTAAGCCAGTTCGGCTCGTTAAATTCTCAATGGGCTCGAGCAGTCGAGCTCAAGCTCGAGTTTTTTTTATAAAACTTAACAAACAAACATGAACATTCCAGAGGAAATGTGCAATATACACGTATATTTATAGACTTTTATGTGTATTGGAACATTTATACTATTTGAAATATACATATACATAGCTATAAACATATGCGAAAGCATTGTTTGAAACGAGATTAAAGTCATAGGATACGAACATGTCCTTGACGGCAAATGTGAGACCAGAGAGAAGGTGTCGAGCGGCGGGAGGCGGCGGCTGTGGGAAGGGAAGAAGCTCGAAGCGTTCGATGAAAGCACCAAAATCTTCTCTCTCTAACTTCCTCGCTCTAAGTCTCCGCCGCCGAGTCTCAGCGAGAATCACGATCCCGGCGACGGTGACACCGATCACCACCCATACTTTCGGGTTCGAGACACTGATCTTACCGAGACTCAATTGCTTTGACATAATCGAGCTGATCGGTAGGAGTCTTTGATTGATTTGTGGGAGCAATTTCAAGGAAGAAAGTTTTAGGGTTTTGCAAGGGTTTTAGAAAGAGAGTTCAGTTTGATTCCGGCAGCTGATTTTTGGAAGGGTTTTAGAGAGAGAGAGAGAGAGAGAGAGAGAGAGGGTTTTAGAGAGACGTTTCGTGCGCAGGAGAGTACTGGAAAATGTGTTAATTGCGCGAAGATTTTTACTATATTTGGTGATTTTATTTCAATTTCTTTTTCTACTTTTGCTTTAAAAACAAAACATAATTAAATTTTTACTATATTTAGTGATTTCATTTCATTTTTCCAATTCTATTTTTAATATATACAGTACTACAAATTATACGGTCTATAGAGATTAAAAAATAAATGACCCAAAAGATATAAAAAAAAAACCTGAACAATACCTTTAGAAGTTCCAAACAACAACAAAATGAAAAGCCGCCAAAGTAATGCTGGAGAATTATTTATTTATTTTCTACTTTTCAGTAAAGACGTACTTGGTAATCTCGATTTAATTTTTTTTATTATTATTATCTTATTGAGGATCTGAGGTAAAATGTAATTTTGTCAAAATGCAAATTTAAAAATAAGCAAATAAGTCAATAAGACGGGCAAACCAAAAGGTCAAAAAACAGTCCTTTAAAGTTTGGTAAGAACATTTAAAAAAATCAACTCTAAAATTTCTAAATCAAAAGAACTAAAAAAATCCAGCTAAAATTCCTAATGAGCTATTTTGATTAGATGGGATTTGATTAGAATTTTTTTTTTTAAACGTACTTTCGGCATTAAAATGCATATGAAATTCAATATTGAATAATTCACTCCCTTATTCCCAAAAAAAATAAAAAATTTGTGACATGTTTAAAAATGATTCTCCTTGCCAATTAAAACAACTCTTGCTCATTGGAAGGAAGAGGCAAAAAATAAAAAGCAAAACAGAAACAAAGTAGAGTACTGTTAAAACCATTACAAATTTGAAATCACTACAAGGAATAACAAAATAAAATACGTATCAAGCTCTGTTTTTATTTCGAAATTATTGTATTTCATTGGTTTCTCCGTCCCATATTGTTGGTATATTTTTGCAATCCCGTCTTCAATTGGATCCAAAATTTTGAAGGAAAAAAAAAATTCATCAATAATATTTTTAAAGATATATACGTTGAACATAGGCCACCCATACATGACACAGAGGAGCCATTAGGGATACATAACTTCGACACTCTGGCACATTCAAAGCCAATTTTGTTTCCTACTAAAAAAAAAACCAAAAAAAAAAAAAACAAATTTATATCTACTCTTTGTTCACAACAAAATTGCTTTTAGCAGAAGCCACAGAGCTGCTCACTCTTGTTCACTCTCAATATTTCAGAACTGCAGTAGGCACAACGGGTTTACGCATCCGAGTGCATCAATTCACAAAACAAATGCATACATCCATACTAGTATTTCGTTATTACAAGAATCCACGGCTGTCAACAGCGTGCACGCAGCTTTTACATGGTCGCGTGCATTATAGAAAAATATCGGGTATGAATCTACATATCATCAAAGAAAAATCAAGCAATAACAAAACCACACAACCTGCGTACAAGAAAGTGGGCATATTACAGGAGAAGCGGCAATGGGCATATACATATGTAACCTGCTTTGGAATAACTTTCATCCATTCCTTTTACTTCAGACACGCGAGCTCTTAAAAACTTGCGCTGAAACTGACAATTTTGCATCCTATCCAACAGAAAAGCCCCCATAATACACACTCCTGCACAATGGGTTTGTACTCTTGTGTATTAGTTTTACCCCCTGAAACGAACGACGATGCATGAGATATCATCTTTACTCTCTCTTTCCAATGACTCGGCTATGAGTTGCTTTGCTGCCTTCTGTGGGTCCTTTATTTTCTTCGCAATGTCAACCGCTTCTTGATTAACCATGACCTGGATTAATCACAGGCAAAACAAGTTGAATATATATAAGATTCTTGTGGGGGGAGAAAGAGATGATTGGTCTAACCTTCCATAAACCATCACTAGCTAGGATGAGAAAATCCGTATCCACATCAATATCAGCGTGTGTTACATCAGGATCAGACCGCAGGTGCGTTTTTAGGTTCTTGTCTCCGAAAGCGCGAGAAACAGCCAGTTGGCCATCAACCCTTGCAACATCTCCTGATATTATGAAATGGATACGGAAAAAGTGTTTAAGACAAGAATCATGCCAAATTAAGATATGATCTAGGGGACAGAAAAGCAAACCAAAGCTAAAAAAACCAGCAACTAACAGATTAAGGTTAACTTAATGCCCCGCTTAAAATGTTAGGGCCAGAAAGGTATGAGCTCTGATAATCGGGTGATCACACTTCCACTTGCAAAAACTTGAGGCACATAACATAAATGAAGCCATACGAGGCACATGTCATCTGGCGTATAGATTGGACTTTGGAGGCCAAGCCCCAGCTCAAATTAGATCTAACAAGAAATAAGAAGACATAGCCCATTCAACTATTTGCCTTTCAGTACTCGCCATTGATGCTATTTTCTACAAGGTCTCAGTACTTAGATGGACCCACTTGAGATTCCATTTCAGCAAATTTGACAATATATGCACCGTCCAAATGAACATTTTTCTTGCGTTTGAGCACATAATCACTTAGCCAGGGTAATAAATTTCCAGCCGCATATGTTTATGGGAAAATCGGAGCATTCTCTTTTCAAGTGGATGAAAAACAGCAAACTAATCATCTTAGAGACAAAATGCCGGTGAGTCGGTGACCTTCATAAGAATTCTGAAAGAGATTCCTCTCGCGATCAAAACTCGGAATACAATGATGGTAAGGATCTCTACACACCTCCCATCTTAAGAAAGGTTTACCTAGGTGGTCGGGTAACTCTCATTAAGTCCTCTATGGTCTGTCCGGTACAGTACTAATTCACAGTTTCACATCAAGGGTGCCTAAATTGGAGGAGAACCATGTGAGACGTGTGAGGAATATTTTCCTTGGTAAAGCCCAGGACCGGCCTAGGGGTAAGCCCAGCAAGCCTCTGGGCTTGGGCAACCCCTCGGGCTGGGGCAACTGGAAAAATAAATTAATTTGAATTTATATAAATATTATAAATTTTCTGTTAATGAAGCAAAGAATGTGCTTGGTTCAGTGGTCAGTGATGGCGCCTAGCATCCGTGGGAACAGGGGTGTGAATCCCAAGCTCCCCTTCGTAGTGTTTTTGGCCTCTTTCTGCCCTTTGCTTCCCTTTTTTTCTCTATTCACTGAACTTTTGGCCTCTCTCAGTCTTTGATTTGCCTTTTTTTACTCTCTCTCTCTCTCTCTCTCTCTCTCTCTCTCTCTCTCTCTCTCTCTTATTTATAGCTCTTTTTTTCCCTCCTAATTCACAATTTTATGATAACCACGTTACTCAATTACTTTGTTAAAAATATAATGAGGAGTTTTCTTTAAATCGGATCGTGTTTATCATAAAGCACTATAACCGGGATTACATTTTGATTCTGATTATTTTGATGCTGTTCAAAGTAAAAGTACAATGTAACATTGATTTTTTTTTCCGACTTGTATGTTACTATTTTATTTTCTTGCCTTAATAGTAAGTGGGCAACCAAGATTTTGGTCAGGCTTGGGCACCCCAAACGTGAGGACCGGCCCTGGTAAAGCCTAGGGGAGGAGGAAACAAAATACTGATCGGCAAATACATCTTGAAGAGAAGATTTATGACTCCTGGTCCTAGGCATTATCCTCTTTGCCATTCCCGTAAACTCAAATTCTCTGTGGCACGCAATTTAAAGTATTCACATCATATAGATAGGCAGGTTCACCTAATTAGAGAATCGGACTGAAGAACAGGAAGAGAGGGGATGGAGTGGAAGAGATTGCGGAGGAGGAGCTTGCAGTGGTGACAAAGGGAGGGATTGGGGATGTGGTGGCGGAGGCCACGTTGACCTATGATGGTTGCAGCTAGAGTTGGGGCAGAGGGTTGGAAGGCCAGAGATTATGTTGGATTTCTGGGTTTTTGTCCTAAATGATAAATGTGCTAAGGGGTAAAAATGACCTAACACAATCCTTTGGCTGTAAAGAGAAAATAAGTTCATATCTTGAAGCTCCGTGCTCATTTCACCGAGCTTAATAGATGCTTACAGTAAGGCTCGGGTACTATTTTCCCCATCACTACACAAACATTTTCTCATCAACTCTGGAAGTATATTTGGTACTTTTCTTCCTCACAATATTAGCTGCACAAACTTTTGGGAACAAGGTTTTATACTCTCACCCGAAAAGGTTTTATATCCTTCAAAATCAAATCGAGCATCAAGAATAGACAACTACATAAGTAGCAAATACCTAGACGCTCATGACACTACACTTCAAGAGACACTGCAGGAGTATGGTTCCAAAAGCTACAGAATTGAAATTCGTAGCATGGCCTCTAACAAGATACTGGCCTTGCATTCCTGGTAAAATTTGATGACCAGATTCAAGCATGAGGGAACGCCTGATAAGCAGCAGTCTACTAATATCTAATATTAATTTGGGTGAGACACAAATCAGAATAGACAATAGAATCGACTGAACCTGGCATGTTAGAGACAAATCCCCCTCTATTTTCGATGCTGCCCCGCTCAGTATTTGGTTCATGATCAACACTCAGCTGAATCGCTTGCCCTCTCCTTGAAAGAACTGCTCGCGAATCTCCAAGATTGGCCACCCAAAGCTTCTGACTATCTATAACGATTGCAGTAACAGCAGTAGATCCACCTCTACCCAAGTCAGGACTATGCGATAGGATTGCTTGATCTGTTCTTTCGTAAGCTTTAGAAATGGCCCTATTCGTATCGGTCCAAAACTCCTCCTGAAATGATTAGACACTATATTCAAAGAGTGTATCATATCACAAATAACGTCTAAAAGGCAGCATTCAGTTGTAGCCTATGTCACATGGACTCTGGTGCGGGTACGTGTCCTTCTGTCCATGAGCGGAACTAACCCCCCATCCACAAACCCAACACACACATGCACACACAAAAAGGGGGAAATGTTTGTAAATAACTAAATATATTCATCTTAAGTTTCTGGTAAAAGTACTTACAGACTGCTTTACAGAATTTCATGCATAATATTAGTTCAACACATTAGTACTATAGTAAGGGAAAGTGTATTACTATAGTAAGGGTAATTGAATTAACAATGCACTTTGCACAACAACATACACAGCATGCTTACGTGGCCTTGTATCATTAGGCAATGTAAAATGACATCTCAACCCTTGCTCAATGATACAGTGCCACCTAAGCATCTTGTGCAAAGTGTTGTGTTAGTAGCACACCTCCTATGGTAAACTCAAAGTACAGTTGTCCAACTAAAATGTTAAACACATTTATCCGCGTCCAAACCAGAAACTCACCTCCTTTAGAATGTTGTGAAACAAATGCTTTTGCAGATAGGCAGGGACATTATCTCCCAGATGGCCATCAAAAATAGCAAAAAGTCCAAGCTCATGTCCTTGGTATTGAACCAATTTAGCAACATGGTAATCCTCCATAGGATGATTAGCTTTCCCTTTTACCAGACTAAATCCATACTTTAGAGACCCCTTATAGCTCCTTCCTTTCCCAGAGCCACCTGACGATCGTCCTCCCGGCTGAATTGACAGTAACATTTAGGTTGCATAAAAATTTGGTAATAAAAGCCAGACAGGAAAACAAAAAACGTACCTATACGCCTAACATATGGCATTGTGTAACTATAGAGGGTCAATCTTCGTCAAGTGAAAATGATTTTATTACAACATATGAGTTTCACATGATCAATTAAATCACATATCTACTCCTGGCCAAAAGTTACCCCCATCAATCAACACCAAAAGTTACCCCCATCAATCAACAACTATAACAATACACATGTGATCCCCATCAATGGATTCATGGGCCGGGGAGGATTGCACTCGGGCAAAAACTCTAGTGGCGATCCCTAAAAGGAGCTGAAACCAGAAAACTTCTCCTCAATCAAAAAGCAACAACCATATCCATAACTAAGCCATACATAAGAACAGCTTTCGCATAGAAGGCATCACAAAGTTTCTCTATGGGGGCAACTTGCAAACAAGCATAACCCAGTAGTTTCCTGTAATTCAACTGAAACCCAGATCAAAACTTTCCACAGAAAAGAAAACGTCCCAAATTTTATGATCTCCCAAGAACAACATGAAATCATCTTAAAATCCAACCGATCATCAACCTTGAAAGAGTTATTCAACAGCGCAGCAAACATATCAAGGAATTCACCAAAAGGAGTGCAGGAACAAAAAGTCAGTGAAAAACTCATAAATTGAAATCTAAAAGTATCCCACCTGAGAACCGAAACAGCATAACTTATCCATTAAATCCAGACCCAGTTCAGCTGCTTCCTCCACGACTCAACATCTACCCCTTCTAATTTGAGTTTCACAAGTCAATAATCCTGATCGTCAAAACAACATATACCCATTAAAAAACAACACTCCATAAATGCAATAACCAATTAAACAAAAGGGGGGGGGAGGAAATTAACAGATGGGTACCTCAGGATTTACTTACCGATCCACCAATCTCCTATCCTTTCCAAGAAAAAAGAAAACGGAAATTATTCTACAATTGAATCTGCTGCTGACTGAGTCCTTATAGGAACTCGACTAGATATACATGAAAATAGTTAGTATTTGTATATACAAATAATAAAAAGAAAATAGTACAGTAATTGTTAAGAGGAATTTCTGGGTGTTGAATTGTGGAGCTTGTAAAAATTGGGAATGGGTCTTGGATTCGCTGGGCATGGGCTTCGGCCTTCCCGTATTGACTTTCGTGTCTTTAATGTTTCTTTATTGGCTAATCCTACTAAAACCTAGTCAGAGGCACTGTTTGGTTGATTTGGAATTACTCCAGTATTACAGCTGTTTTATTTTCTGGGTTGTTCTTCAATGAATTTTATAAAGATCTGATAAAATTATACCTTTGATTTTATTCATTCTGTAAAAGATGTCATAAAATCATCCATTTTTTAATGCAAAAGTGGGTCAAAAATGGGAGATTTTATGAAATCTTTTGCAGAATGGATAAAATTAATGGTATAATTTTATCAAATCTTCATAAAATCTATTGGAGAACAACTTTGGTCAAAAAAGGAACAGTACTGATAAAGCCTAAAGCTTTTATTTCTTTAACCTTTTTCCTTTTTTGTTGGGGAATTTTTCATGTAAAATAAAGGGGAAATTGCGTGTTAGTGGCTAAAGGGTTAAAGAATTATAGGTCTATGGTCAATTGTTTTTGGAATTACATGTCGCATGGTAAAAGGGAAAATAATTGCACATACACATCATCAGAATATTGATGGACTTAGGGTGAGTTTGCCAATTGGAGATAAAATCACCTCCCCACCTCATTTGATAAAATGAACCTCATTTTATCACTTCAATCTCATTTTATCTAATGGCAAACTCACCCTTAAATACCCCATTGCACCTTGAATAAAAACTTATTTCACTATGTATGGAACCGTATTACACTCGAGTGAGGACAACTAGGTTCGCAATGTGATGTTTAAATTGAATTTTTCTTTTCAAAAATAAAAAAATTGCCCCGTTAATGAAATAAATTTGCACTTTTAAATTGCATTGCACCCTTAATGGAAGTACTTTGCACTCGATTGAGGACAACTGCCAATGTGATGTCGAAACTAACTTTTTTTAAAAAAAATGAAAAGATTGCTCCATAAATGAAATAACATTTCACTGTCTGGTTGCAAATCTAGCAACACACAACACATCAATTTCGAGTGATACCCGTAATGTAGCTGTTTTGTGAGTGAAAAACACCAAAAAAGTAGCTAAAGCCTTCACACCTAAAGGATTCTACATTGTTCATCGGTTTCTCGTGCCTTTAATCTATAAAGGTTGCGCATTTCAAGCCTTGATTATATAATTAAGCAACTGAGGTATCGTGGTGGGATTTTTACACAGTCTCTTGACTCACCGCATCGTTTTGCTTATTCTTGTCGGTACTTTCTAATCCCTCTACTCATATTTGTTCGTGTTTTTTGGGTCCTGGTGTAGAATGTGGAATATTGGCCGGCACATTGTTGTTTTGGCCGATCAATCAATTATTGCAGTTGTCAGATTGTGGGCCGGCAGATCGACGTGCATACAACGTAGTTTTTTTTTGCATTATCCCTTGTCCCTATTTTGTAGGTGTTTTATTTCATGTCATCCCCCATATCTGTTTGATGGCTAATTAATTAATTTATTTGCGAAGTCTTTTAAAATAGTTTAACAACTTTATGTTAAGTGAGTGCTTGCCTTTGTGGTTAGACAAAGAGGAGTGTCTAACGCATTCCCCTCACTGTACCCTTGGTTCCTAAATCTAGAATCTCTGCAAGGCTTTTTCTTGGTCTACCCCAAACAAAATAGTGACTCTCATTCATGAGGTGTGTTGCAACGGGCACTTCAGCGCTAATTGGCCATCTTGTGTCGAGAACGCCCTCAATCAAGTGAAAACTCAATTGGGGGTATCTACAAGTGGTACGGTAATGGTCCACATAGGTGGTTCAAGTTCGATTCCCCAGCTTTTACTTTTCCTTTTTGTTTTTTAAATGGTCAAAAAATATCTCTCTACAACATCTTTGAGTGGCTTGAGTCTCAAACAAACCCTAAAATGCATTGGTACCATAAAGACAATTATAACTATGTTATTTGTATACAAAGCAATTATTATATTACTACTAGTTTCACGTTAAAATACATAAATGTTTTAGTGTTTTAATATGTTACATTTTTTGTTTAGTAGCTGTAATACTTACAGATGAGAAGTTGATGGAAAATAGTCTTAGGTTGTTTGGGCATGTCTATCGGAGACCAGCGGATGCAGTAGTTAAGAGAGCAGATAAGATAGCTTTGAGTAGCAATGCTCCGGGGAGGGGAAGACCCAAATTGACATTATATGCGGTAGTGCGCAAGGATTTGAGTTTACTAAGGCTAAGTGAGCAAGCAGCACGTGACAGAGCTCAGTGGAAGAAAAGGATTCATATAGCCGATCCCAATTGATTTGGGACACAAGGCTCGGTTTGGTTTGGTTTATTGTGTTACTAGTTTCACGTTAAAATACATAAATGTTTAGGGTTTTAATATGTTACATTTTTGTTTAGTGTTTTACATTTTTAATATGTTACATTTTTGTTTAGTGTTTTACTGTGTTACAAGTTTCACGTTAAAATACATAAATGTTTAGTGTTTCACTATGTTATTTTGTTTATTATACAATCAATTTGGCGACCGATCAATCAATTTTTGCAGTTGTTGGTTTTCGGGGTATCTACAAGTGGTAAGGTAGTGACTTTAAAATGCATTGGTACCGTAAAAGATAAATATAACTATGTTATTCGTACACAATGCAATTATTATATTACAAGTTTCACGTTAAAATACATAAATATTTATTGTTTTGATATGTTATATTTTGTTTAGTTTTTTTCTAGAAACTCAAAATTAAGTAACACTGATAAGAAGAATATATGTTGTATATGTATACTCTTTTTCAAATTTTATAACAATAATTGACGCGAGTTCGTCTAGGGCCTTGAAAGTTGAAACGTATAGAATTGGTCGTGAAGGAGTGACCTTCATGCAATAAATCCCTGGATCCGCCACTGAAGACACGTTATAGTTTGTATGTTAATACAGAGTTATGTTTTCCCTATTTTTGCCTTTGTGTCCCTTTTTAGTCATTGGGTTATCCGATGTTATGCTATGAAATGACTTTAGCGATGATTTTACTTGTACTTTGTTGTGATTAAGACTTACTGGGACGGGTTAGAGTCGAGACAACTCCATTCTCTTAAACTTTTCGTCTCAGTGTTTTTTTTTCCTGTATTTTTTTTTTTAGCTTTACGTATTTTTTTGGATTAATAATTCGTATCGACGAGAAAAATTAGAAAAGTATAACAATGTGAACTGAAGTTGAAAAAATCGATACTTCAGACAAAAAATAAAAACAGTTGTTTGGTATTTTTTTTGTCTTTCGTGATTTTTTTTTTTGCTTCTGATCATATTTTTTTAGACCTCTCCCGTCGAGACAGATGATTAATTCAAAAAATATGACACAAATCTATCTAAAAAAAATTTAAAAAGACGAATAAAACACGAACCCCCCCCAAAAAAAAAAGGGTTGGTAGGACGGAGAGTCCACAATGGATAATCCAGACGGAAAAGGAAAATTGGAATGAAACGGGGTGAGTTTTGGATCGAGCACTTACAGACGTTCAATTGAGCTGGTTTCTCGCGGGGTCCTATGAAAAAATTATTCTAAGATGAATGAATAGTTCAGATCGTTGGTATGTGACCCGAAAGTAGGTCCTAACTGGTCTGTACATTTTCTATCCCTTTTTTTTTTTTCCTGTACGTGTAGCAGTGTCCATCCTTTCAAATCGAAATTGGGTCTCTGTTGCGAAATTAACGAACTCATGCCACGATGTCTAATCAGCCTTATACCGTGGCACCCCCTCTCCTCTCCACGTGTCAGCAACCCGAACTTCTCTCTGTTCTCACTCCTCTTCTTCGTCTACATTCTCGCTGTACACTGTTTGATGAGTTCTTCTTTTTCTCTCTCTCCCATCATCAATGGCGTCGATGCTGAAAACGGCGATCTTTATGGTTAGAGAGAGAGAAAGTAACGGTGGTGGAGGAGAGAGAGGCGTGTTCAACTGGTGGAACGAGATAGAGAAATCAGATGAATGGCAACAAAGCATCTTTTACGTACTCTCTGCCTTGTACGCATTGGTCGCCATGGTTGCCCTGGTATGATTCTCTCCATTGCTTTATTCATTGAATGGCGTGCTTTCTTTCATGTAATTCACTGTAATTGAGAAGCCATTCTTTTATCTTTTTATGTCAATGATTTTTTTTTTTTTTTGCTTTTCGTAATTTTTTGTTTAGCTATTCGTCTTCATTTTTTGGGATTAACCTTTCATAAATCGTAATATGAACATAAGTTGGAAAAAGTCCACTTTAGGCAAAAGACAGTTGTTGGTCATAATTATTTAGTTTTAGACCCCACTCGAGTCGTCGAGACCGATAATTAATCTAAAAAGTATATCGTGAATCTAGCAAAAATTCAGAAAAAACGAACAAAACACATTTTGAAATACACATTTTATAATGTGATGTACAAATTCAACGAAACTCCGGTGAGATCCAGGGAAAAATGGAACAAGAAGGAATATATTTGAGACACCATTACTCTGGATTCCGGAGTCAATACCCCATGGAATAGGTAATACACAATTTGAAATCTATGTACATAAAGGGACCACTGTACCCAAAAGTTGTTTCTTACTTTCTTTTAAGTCGTTGATTAATTAGGAAGACCTGGATTTTTTTCCTCTTTGGTTTCTTTTTGCAACATGGTCGGCAAAATACAGCTTGTTAATATTTGAAAGCTATAGCACGTCCATATTTTTTATGAGCCAGGAAAACATTGAAGAGGAGGATGGATGAGTGGGGGGGTATTTATTTCAACGGTCTTGGGGCACCTCCTCGCGGTGCCCCAACACCCTTGGTTACTTCACGTTAATGTGGGGGGCCATACTCTTTATCCTTGGCTCTATAGCTATGTGTGGAGGTGAAGGGTGTTGGGGCACCACGTGGTGGTGCCCCAGGAGCACCCAATAAATTTTCGAGTGGAAGAGTGGATTCTTGTGGTTTTTCTCGATTTAGCCACAAGGCAAACTATGTAGTAAAGTATGGAAGGGCAGTCAACAAATTCCATCATTAATAAAAGAGGTACGAAACCAATTCCATCACCAATAGATAGTTGGCAGTCAACAAATTCTGTCCTTGGAAATCATATTGGTAATCTGAATCTTAAGAGATGTCTTGAGTGGCAGTGCAACACGAGAAGATGGAAACTTATGACACTTTTGAGTAGCTTGATATAGCACTTCCTAAGATACAAGAACCAAGTTAAAGATGGTTTTATCCAAGGTTGTGAATACTGAATACGAGTACCATTTTTTCATAAGCCCTCTAGTTTTGTTCTGGTTCAAATTCTGGCGGTACCAGTAGAAGAAGAAGAACTAGTCCGGTACCCCGGGG
>JAXBDA010004364.1:0-29332 GCA_036023075.1 Gaultheria prostrata | reverse complement strand
TTAGTGGATATTATTATATTGATAAGGGTAAGTAGTGGAAAGTAGATGTAAAAGTTGTAAAAGTTGATGTGAGAGAAAATAAGTTGGAATTACGAGGTAACACACTTAAAAAGGGACGGAGGGAGTAATAGAGATCTTTAATTCGGAACCAAAGAAAAATTGAAAAATTATATACGTTAGTATTTTACATTTTTGGCTTGTTGATTTGCTTTGCAATATCATTCGGATAAAAAAAAAGTATTTTTGCCTTTTTTTTTTCTTGCACCAAATTAAAATACTAATAGAGATCTTTAATTCGATGCGAATTTTTTTGAAAAATTGTTGTCCGAAAAATGCACATTTTTTTTAGACCTTCACGTTTTATAGCATTAGTGTTGTAAAGATCTAAAAAAAAGAAGTGAAGATCTGAAGAAGTCTAATTAATTAACTAGTGCTAAAGATCTAAAAAATCTAATTAATGTATAAATATTTTTTAATTAGTGCTAGATCTAAAAAAACATTTTGATCCGAAACCGTTTTATTAGATTTTTAAAAAATGTTTTCCAACTAATTAAAAAATCTAAAATGTTTTACTGCACTAGATCTTTAGATCCAACAAAAATGTAACTACTTATAATAATTAATTAATATAAATCCAATAGATTTTAAAAATGCAAAACTAATATGGATTTGCACAAGGACAAATAAGTTTTTTGACAGATTTTTATATCATCCACCTAAACTTAATCCCCCTTTTTGCAAAATCATCTAAATCAAGTACTAATTTATCCACCTTTTATAAACATCACATCATTGTGAGCCTACCTAATGTACGGGCCGGTACAAGTTTTGAATCAAATTTATTGATAGATACAAAAAAAAAGAGAGCTAAAAATGCACTGCCCTCTCCCTCTCTCTCTCTACCCACCCCACATGAGCACAATATCTCTTTCCTCAACTCTACAAACCGTATGAAAGTGTATAAATCCTAGGGTACCCTATGAAAGTACCTAAACCTAAACACTAGAGTATCTTATGAAAGTTCTTAAACCACTAAAATCCTATGATAGGAAAGTGCATCATAAACTTAAACCCTAGGATACCTTATGAAAGTACCTAAACCTAAATCTTATGATATCCTATGAAAGTGCCTAAAATTCTAGGGTACCCTACGAAAGTGTCCAAATCACTAAAACCCTATAATATGAAAGTGCACCCTAAACATATACCTTAATAGTAATTAAAAAAAATGACTTACCTTAATGGTAATTAAATGCCTATTTTCTAGACCTAGTGATAAAAATCTTCTATAACTAATACCTCTCCTATTTTATCCACCCAAAATTAATCCGACATCCAATCGGCCCGTAAATATCTAATTATTACTCCTGTTCCTAGCAAGTGATAAATCACTACACTAAGACCCCAAAGATAACAATTTACGGACCTAATTATTACTCCTCTTCCAAGCAAGTGATAAAACAGTACACTAAAAGACCCTCCTACGATAACAATTGTATAAAAAATGAAAAATTAACTCCCAGAATTTCTAACTACCTCATTGCAGGTTCCCAACGCACTTGGTCAATAATCTAGCAACTCAGGCTCGATCAGTCAAATATATTCACTTATTTATACGAATACATACATACAATATAAAAAATTTGTTCGGCCAATAAAAGTAAGTCCAATAAATACAATTATACGTAATCACAATGTAATCCTATTTAAATAATAAAATTAGACACGGGTCTCTACAATTGATCCAACTGGCTTTTCCTGTACATCTTGCGAATCCAATATGACCTTGAAAAAGAAAATGTAAAACCATTCCTTCAGCAGCAACAATACCCTTCCACTCAGGGATTCCGATTAAATTAGCATAAGCATAAACTGGATTAACAACAATGACCAATCTCATGGCATGCAATCAAACTTGTGAGACAGAGAGAGATGGTACATACTGTCCAACAAAAATTATACACAGTATAATGGGTGGCGTACACAATAGAATGTGCACTGCAGTGGACACCTCAACCTAAATAACATTCGCTGCACACGAGCAAATTGTGACACTGTCAACTCCGTGTAAAAATCCTGCTGGAGACGTGCATAAATTACAGAAGAGGCTGCAGTTCTTGTGGATTTAATTAAGACTCGTCGGAAAGCCTACGCTGGATGATCTGCCCAAGCTTCATGAACAAAGCTTGTTGCTCCTCAAATGTAAGGTTCATCATTATCTACACAATAGAAATAACACGATGAAACTCCTCCCTGTTTATAGATTGAATCCGAACAGAAGCACAAACTATGTCCACGAGCAAATGAACATGGGAGTCAGCAATCTTACCTGATCCAAAATCCTATCAACTGATAAACTTTGTGGCGAGATAAATGACTGATGGTAGATGTAAGCGAAAACTGCCATAACCATCTGCACGAATAGGTCAAACTGAGCACAGCACCAGACAAGAAATATGTACATTACTGATGCCAATAACATGTAATTCAGATACCAGTTCCATAATATTTAACTATAAGACGATGAGAACAGCACGAGACAAACATACATACACCTGAGAGTTAACATACATCAAAATAACAAAACAATACTCACTATACGTACTCCACAGGACCAAAATTTATCATCTATGGGAATTCTGCACCTGATATGAACTTTTAAAATTTCATTCTGACCTCCTCATACGTATCTAGCATGTCAAGAACAATTACTACGTGTCCCACACGCTTGAATGACCTGTGTAATGAACGTGCCTGATTCGGATGTGTATAACGCGAGGTTGGTAATGCGGCCATGCTTCTTAGTACTGCAGGGTCGACTCACATCGGATGGGGCTCACTTATGCGACGCCTAAGCCTCAAGTGTAAGTGTTAGGCGCTGGGACAATCACAAAGACATGTCCTGGTTAGCTTGCTTTATACGTGCTCAATGCACTCCTTGGCTCGACCAAGCAAAGTACATGAGCACATCACCTCCTGTTATAAATGACATGCACGATACTGACAACTCATTTAAGTGACACTAAGGCGTGTCTCTCTGCCGCAAAAGTTGCAGGTAAATAAAGTGGTGCCTCAGCCTTGATGGTGTCTCAGGGATGACCTTGGAGGCAAATCCAAGTGCACTCGCCCACTCGACGAGAAAATATCTACTTGAGCATGTTGCCTACTCTGATTTAAAGTACCCACAAGCCAGTTGAGTGACCGTCCACCAAGTGCGTCCCTCCTACTACTCAAATCCACCTCTCCAATATTATTGGAGTAACAGGTACCCTAATGCTATCATGCCATCCTAGGCCGAGAGGATAGCCTGGGGACCACGGTGGTTTGTGAAGGCGACGATGAGGGCATTCGGACAACCAGACCCTTCAAGAGACCTCTGGGCTCCGAGGGTGTCGCTCGATAGGGTTGGGCGTTCTTCAAGTTCAAGGTGCTTGTTCCATCTCTCAACCTCTAAGTACCCACATACATCTCTAAGAAGACCTCTGGGCTCCGAGGGTGTCGCTCGATAGGGTTGGGTGTTCTTCAAGTTCAAGGTGCTCGTTCCATCTCTCAACCTCTAAGTACCCACATACATCTTTAAGAACTTGACAACCAGAAAACTCACTCTCAATCGTCCACGTCTGTCGAGTTTATTCAAAAATCACTAATTTTTCATGCCTCTGATTAAGTTCAATCGAAACTCAAACCAGAACTCGAAGGACCCATTAAGAATATACAGATGCCAACAAAGATTTGACACCCAAGAAACACAAACCCATGGCATAACCTTGACATGGAAAATTAATGAAGCTAGCTATCATGCATTCCTTCACAATTGGAAAATTGACTGAGCAACAAGCTTATCAAAACGCTGGAACAACTTAGTATAGCAGCAGGTACAAAGCAAAGCATCTCATGGACATGGCCAAAAAGTTCACAAGGCGATAAAAAGGAACAATCTGGCATTATTTCATAGTTGGAACATTGATTGAGCAACGCAATATCTTATCAACTAGAAGTCATGACACGTGAAGCCTGCACGTTATTCAAATCATTCTAGAATAAAAATCAAAATTTAGGTTACATTTATAAGAGTCAATGTGGTGCCTTTAGTTGGACTTGAGAGTTGAGAAGCAAACATTGTCAATTTCTTCGTGGTTTATTATTGTTAGCTCCTTTCAGCCCAAGTAAATTAACTCCCTTTGTACTGGTAATATTTGGTTTTGGTTCATCCTCGACAATTTTAAAGCTTTTTTAGGACTAGAACATGAAAAGAAAAAGAAAATATGGGAAACATAAATTAAAAGACGCTAGAAATAAAATATTAAACAAGTACGCATTGATGGGAAAATATAGTTGCCATATTAAACAAGTACGCTAGAAATAAAATATCAGCCTTCTTAGAACCAAAAACATATCATTTTCTATTAATATAAAAAGACAAATTGATAGGCAAATATAGTTGCTAAACAAAAAGTGCATAATAAAGAAATAAAAGCCACTTATTTCTTTTTCCCCCTCATTTTCTTTTCTTTTATTTCTTCCTCTTGTCTTGCATTACACTGTGCAGTTACTGCAGTACACTTTATCCTCACCAGGCACAGAATCTAACAACATAATTATACAGCTTACCTGGCAATCCATTCTATCTGTAATTCCACCATGCCCAGGAATACTATCACCAAAATCCTGAAACAAGAAAGAAAATGCCAAAATGCATCAACATCTGTGATTTTTAATGGCATCTAACACCGCACAGTTGTACCTAAGAGAAATACAATGACGAAAAGACTTGGACCTTAATCTTAAAAGCTCTCTTAAAACCACTTGCAAAAAAACCTCCAAAAGGTGCAATTATTGATGCGAAAAGACCAAGCCACATTGCATGCCATTGAACGGGTAAAATCTGGACTTCTCTCCAAGGAAACTGCAGATGAAAGTGACAAATGCTAAAGCCTTGGTTTCCATAAGTAACTATGCTAAAGTGCGAAAATAACTTTACAGGTAGTATGGAGAAGGAAGCTCTACAGAGGAAAGTATGGAAAACCAAGAAAAAACACCAATTGTCCAATGAAAAGACGAGCATACAAAAGCTAAGAAAACAATTTAGACAACCAACATCCCAACGGCTTATGAGTTGAAACCTCCAACACTAAACAATATCTTCTATTGCTTCGCCAGCTGCCACTGGATAGCACTAGCAGCCACCGTCCAGATTTTTCCTCACAACATTCCTAACATTGATCCCCGCAAACAAACAAATCTCAATTATTTCGGCAGTATCCAAGCAACCTCATAAAAAAAGACCAGTGGATCCCATCTCTGTGCCGTACATAAAATGAAACTCTATTGTCCTCCACAGCATATGATACGAAGCCATGAGGACTTTCCTCAGCATCTCAAGGTTTCAATTTGGAAAATAGCATCCTTGACACTGTACAACTATATGGGAGGACCTACTCCATAACTGTATACGTAGCCACCTAGAACCCAACACGAAAGCTTGAATGCATAGATAAAAAATTGCCCATAACAAGATTAGCGCTGCAAACTTACATGCTTTGTTAATGGCATATGAGAAATAAACAAAGAACCATGAAAATAATTCAAAATTCTGTTCTATACCCCATCGGCAACGGGGTGGAGGTTTGAATGGGATCCCTATATCAAGCCCAGCCACAATACTTAAAACTCCCTCAAGATCTGTCCCAACAGTGCGATGAAAATTCGTAAGACATTTGTAAAGTATTATTTAGTTGTAATACCCCTCTTCAAACAGAACATGAAATTTGGAACTGAATGATTAGCTAGTTTTGTAATTCACCACATTTTTTTATTATTCCAAAAAACTGTCAACTTCTACGTTCACTGATCATCCATGCAGAAACTATGGAAAGGGCAAAAGCCTAAAACAAACATCATTTGCAATCAAATATCTGCAAAGGAGGGTTTCCTATGCCAGAGCCTTCCTAAACAAGTACATCTAAGGCAATTCAGGATTGGCCACAACCAGCCTTCTCCCCAATGAGTCATCATACACCTGTTAACTCCCACGCTCCTCAAACCCCAACTCCATGGGTCCCATACCCATCACATCAGAAGCAGGTTGGGCGGGTCCTCAACTGCTCCGGGCAGATTGCACCCCTGATACCATGTTTGCTAACAGCCTTTCCAAGCCATGAAGAGGATTAGGGGAATTAGGATGACACCATTCTCTACAATCCAATCATCAATAACTCTCAAAAGAATCTTTACATCCTAAAAAGTATTAGCAGAATCTTACTGTTTGTCACCTCTAGCAAGATATCAACGATGTCTCCATTGCGTCCATCAGTGTCGATCTTCAACATTATTGTTCTGTAGTGATATTGATGTTTTTGGTTTAAGGCTTTAAGCACTTCTCGTTTTCATCCACGATTAGGAAATTTGAACAGATTTTGGAGTTGAAAAGACCTATAGCTATGCATAGACGTATACAACAGTATGATCCCTAAGTTTCATTCTATATGTACAACAATAAGATAACTACTTTTTATACTAAATTTTTCTCCAAGGTTGGTAGTTCAGTTCCAATTTGGTAGTTTATCCCATGTATCGCCAATTAGTTTGCCAGTTGACGAATTGCAGGTGCCTTACCTGCTGGATCTATCCTCAATTTTTTTCCAGAACAGGGATATGCTCAAATATATATAAACAAAGTACAACACCCAGATCTATCCACAGTCCATACACAAGTTTGGCTGGGGTCCTAAGACATGCAAAATAGAAAATTCCAACAGTAAGACACATACTCTCACCTGGCATCCCGACCTGAGTTTAAATTACCCATGTTGGAACCTACCAATACATTAGTAGGGACTGCACAGCTCTTTCTCGTTCGCGTCATTTTATAAGCATATCAAAAAATCACTGATGCAATAACCTACGATGGAGGACTTGATAGATAAGCTTGCGATAATATGAGTTCTATGACAATTCTCAGCCTGCATCAAACTCCGCAGAACTAATTATGACGCATCAGATGACCCTTACTTAGAGTGACTAGACAAGATCATTCGGCTAATTTAAATAGTTCGTGGAATACATCATCAAAGCAATTCCATCTGTTGTGGTATCAACCATCAATGCTTAAATGCCCTATTATGTAATGGTTGGTTGTTTTAGGTTAGTTATGCAAGATACATGGTTCACAAAAGGTATACTCTCCCGAGGTAACTATGTGTATCATTTGTTCTTCCGTCGTAGCTTTTCAAAGAGCAAATGGTTACAGGGTTTAAGCAGTTGTTGATAAAGGCCACACTATGGAACATTGGATCTGCCTGTTTGATGAAATGCAAGAAAAATATTGTTTCAAACCATGCTTGGAAGTTGCCCATTGCCGCCTTGGCATACCATATATATCACACTGTTGCTATTATACCAGGGGATGCACGGAATGGCTTTTCAGGGAATTCTTCTTCTTTTCCTTGAGACACGTATTAGAATTGCAACTTAGAGCTCAGTGGATCATTTCTCTTTCTCTCTAGCCGGTAAAGGAGCATGCAACACTCCTAAATGAACTTTGCCTTTGTTGTCTTACAAAATTCTTATTCTAACTAGCAACATAAAGAAAACGAATAAAGAGGAAGACAGCAATCTCAATTTCTTATTCTACTTGTATTTGGTGTTCCTACAAAAAAGCTTGAAGTCAACAATTACTATAAGACGTTTGAAGCAACCTCTACTCTAAATCCCAAAACGCCACTTTTACTACTTAATTCAAAATGATTAAAAGAGTATATGTCAGCTAGAGTCAGATATCATTAAATATCAGTCAAAGAAGATCTTTTGGACTTGAGTTTGTATAAATTCGTGTCCACTTACCCATTTAGGAACCCATTCTGGTAACATGAAGTACTCAGGTTTAAACAATGGACCAGGATCACAATGTAGCCAACCAGTTGACAAATCCTGTATGAATTATCAAAATGGGTGAATCGAGGCAAGTTTCTCCAATTTGGATACAAAGAACTTTGTACAAAAAAATTCTATAATTCTAAATTATAGAGTTCACCTTCCTCGGACATGTTAGCCACTCATAGCGACCCATGACATTCGCAAGCTGTCAAAAGTTAAACATCATTCACTTATCGGAAATCCCAAAACACAAGTACAATGCATATGCTGAGTCTTATTTGACATATATAATCAAGTGAATATGCCTTTAGTGAATCAATCAAAATACAAACGCTAAAGTGTACGTCTATGAAAGATTCAACATCAATCAGTCGAGACTGCTATACAAACAACAAACACACTAGCACATTATTTAAGGTTAGATTTCAGTACAAGCACAGTATCTGTGAGACCAATGCAAGGCAGTGCCTTCTTTCTTTATTTGTCCAGTGAGAACTTTAAGACTAGGTTCATTATACAAGAGTTGGAACTGCTAAGGCATCCAACTCATAATCAATTGCCAGCGAGTGTAGAGGCCGAGGTTCACATATTAGTTTTGCAGGTGATATTTAACCAATGTGGGATAAGCTCTAACAATTTTTCGCACGTGAAATAACGTTGCGCTTAAGGCACAGACAAAGGGACAATCAATCAATTGAGTAATGTCTAAAAATTGTTGACCCTGTCTCTTTATATCAAGATAAAGCATCTAACTTAAAACCAATTGGCCAAGAATGGAGAGGCAGCCCAAGTTCATACACAATTCTTGGAGGAGATAATTAACCGTTGTGAGACAAGCTTTAATATAACCCGATATAAATTACAACCATCCTACAAAACTACTCATGAGCAGTGTACCTTCAAGTAATACCATATGCTATCATGTATATTTGAAAATAACGTGCTTCTCATTTCTCATTGTCAACTGCAACACAGAATACAAAAATGCTCACCACAAATGCAGAGATAATAGTTGTAACAGATGCTCCAATGAAACCCTCCCAAGTTTTCTTTGGAGATAACTTGATCAAAGGGGTTCTCCCAAAGAAGAATCCAAAGAAATAAGCAGCGCAATCATTGATAACAATAAGCGATGCTGGCAGGAGGAACCTGCATTAAAAGCAAATGTTCTTCATCAATTTGCATTCAAGTTTAATACGTTCATATTGAAAAAGAGGAGGGAAGGCAAAAAGAAATAAAGAAAAAACATAAAATTCCAAAGCCTTAAACACAAAGAACCCAATCGAATTATAAACAGGTACAGCGCATAACTCATAATTGCTCATGAAACACCAAAGAAAATTGAAATATGGTACTAATAATTACCAAAAGTCTAAGGAGGCATAACATGACTGTTGTTGTTATTACCTCATTTCAAAGTCAAGGAAAAGATTCCCGAAAGTTCCAAGTCTTCCGTTTTACTATTCTTTTTGTTCCCTTGTTCGTTTTTGTTTGTTTGCCTGTGTTACCCTAAAATTACTAACAAAACTCCTCATGTTTGATCTGCCAGTGCACCCTACAAGTAAAATCACTTTGCTACTCCAATGGTTATATAAAATCCGAAAGAACAGAAAAAGACAAGCTAGGAGTGGTGTCTCAAAATTCTACCTAGATTATATGCTCAAGGCCTACCCCGATTAATGGGCAAGTAGGGAGGCAGCGCCTTTCGACCTGACCCAGATCATATGGTTATCCTAAATAAAGGGTATTTAGGGGCTCTAGAGTTTGCGAGTGACGGTTACGAATATCGCCAGATAATTACATTCTCCTCTACATAGTTAATTCCCCTCTGTTGATCTTTGCCAAATGTATTAGGCTACAAGCTGGACCACTTACATCTTTATTATTTGTGTGATTGCTCTGATTTTCTTTTTTGTCATTGTAATTCATCATAACAAGAAGAATATGTAAAGGCACATAAAGAAGCCTCCACAATATACATAACAATAAAGCAACAATAGAGATGGTTTGCATGTTTTTAGTATGATTAGTTCGAAAACCAAAATGTTTGAAACATATGTTACCAGAAAATTCCCTCAAAAATGTTGGCGACAGTGAAGGAGGATTGTGTGAAAACCACAATTAGAATCATGTGCGTCCAAGCATATTGGCCAAATTGATACTTGTACATCTTCTTCTTTAGTGTAAGAATGAACCACATAAAACCTGTGTTCAGTACCAAGGCATCACAAATAATATGTTAGGGCTGCACTATGTTAATGGCAATGAATCAGTATAATAACAATCAAGCATAATGGAATGCCCATTTGGGTTAAAATTATTGACATTAGCTATAACACATACTGATCAACAAGAGGAAGTTTAATGCAAAGACTCCTCCAATTCATTCAACAACAATAACAGAACCCATCTAGTCCCCAATCATTGGGGGTATGTGGGGGGGGGGGGGGGGGGGGGGGGTTATTGGAGACAGACCTAACCTTTGGCAATATGCACAAAGTGGCTGCTCTCAGAGTACCACTGAAACAGTAGCCCCCCCTAAACCTCCAAGAACCGAGGAGCTACAGGAACGTGTTGTTGCAGAACTATACCCTCAAATCAAAGCCGAAAGGCATCAGGGAGGGCAGGCCTAGAGACCCATACTCCTCCAATTCATAGCAGAAGATATTTATATTGATGTTTATAAACTCACCTGCAATATACAAGAAATAGCAGGTAACCATGTGATATTTGATATAACTGCTCACAAGCTGATATAAGGGTTGACCAGAAGTAACAGTGTTGACAAGCTGTTGGTTGAGAAAACGGCCATAAACGAACAGCACAGCGGTGAAGAAAAAGTGCCTGGAAACAAAAAGTTGAAGTTGAACACAAAGAAGAGTGACATATCATGCATGACATCCAAGCATCTTGAAGACCATGACAGAACTTTAGTTGACCTTGGGGAAACCCCCAAAACAGGTCAGACAAGGACAAGTTGCCCATTAAAGGAGAAAAAAACCAAGACAAGAATCCTCTTAGAGAAGAAAATAAAAGGCACAAAACATAATTGCACAGATATCGGATCTCTACAGCATGATTGCTAATGAGCTTGAACTACCCTAACATTACATTTCCTCAAGAAGATTGACAAAGTTCATCAGTTGGCATTCAACTAACGAGCTTTCTTCAAGAGTATCTGTCCCAGATCTACACCAATCTTCTTTTTACATTTTTTTTGAACGGCAAAAGAAGTTTCATTAATCTTGAAATTGTTACAAGACTAATAGGAGCAAGGAAATAACAATAAGCTCGAGGAGCAAAAATTGTCCAATCCGAGACCCAAACTAACGATTTGCAATCGAGGGTACCAATTGGGACAAGCCCACCTAAAGGCCTAAGCACATCATACCAATTCATTTGCCTACCAGATTGAATATGATGACAATCTGGTTTTACATACCAATTCATTTGCCTAAATCCTGGTAGCTGTCTATCTTCATGGGATTTCCTGAGGAGACTGAACAGCTCTCTCGCCATAAAAATTTGGATAACCACCACCATGGCCCAAATATAGAGATGACCCAGGTATAGTATGAGTACGAAGCCCCCGATCATCCAAATTGATGAATATATGCGAGTTAGCATTGATTTGTATTTGTTTTGATCATTAACAAGTAAAGGACTTCCATTTTCTTTGCCAACGTCTGGAAGAACCTACACACCAAAAGAGGAAACAGAAAAAAGCCATTAAATCTAGCATTCAGAAGAAACAATACACCATTTTCAAGAGTTTCTGCATCTTCTTATCCTAAAAGGTAACCAAAAATGTAATATGATAAACGACCATTACAACTCAGTAAGTTCAAAAAACCCATGATAGCTTCATGAGCCTCGATTCCAACAATGAGATGTATGTGAGTTTCCCTCAATCAGTGCTAATAATCAAGTTTCGCAAGGTTAACCAGTGAGCCAGTATCTGCAACCAATTAGCACAACTACATTTCTATATAAGATATTGGCGTAAATAATTAAATGGCGGAGCTAAGCAACCTACCTCAGTTGAGCGTCTACGGTGCCGAAGCCGTCCAGTAGGTGTTGCCGGGGCACTGCCATGATCCTTCTGCATGGCTCTTTGATTTAACTTTTTCTCACTTAACGACAAACAAAAACATAGATATATTCAATACACGGCGTCCCTGAAACATCAAGACAAACAATGATAAACATGAAGAGGAAGGTGATAATCTGTCTACAAAGCATAAATACTTACTTTTAAGGGACAAAAAGGTCAAGTAAAGCAGATGATGATGCTGACACCATCGACGAATTCCTCTATTTTAAAGAAGCCAACTTTACATGGCAAGTAGCAAAGGGCAAACAGTATAAATTCATAGACCCACACTTAATGTGGAGTCCAGAGGTGCAGTTCAACTTATCACAAATTTTTTATGGAGGAGATAACAGAAGCTAAGAAAAACATAGCAAGGGCATCAATTTTTTAATGATCCACCAACGCAAAACAGATTTTGAGCAGCAAAAGGACATCATATTTCTCCCATTTCCCCAAATATTATGCATGCAGGTATTGTTATTGATCATGTAGACTCTACAGAATCCGAGGACCGAACCGCAAGTCGTGGTTCTAAGAAAATGCAATCCTTGTCTGGAGTCTGGACCAAAAGACCTACGGTCCAGTTCCGAACCAATCCGTTCCGGTTTTTATCCACAGATTACATATTAATTCCACATTCTTAATAGTGCAGCAAACTCATTCCCCATTCCTAATAGTGCAGCAAACAGCAACTAAAAAGCCAAAAAAAAAAACAGCAACCGAATTCTTGCATAATGCAGCAACCAAATTCCTAATTCCAGATTCCAACATCAAAGCATTACATTTAGAATATAACTACACTTTACCCCCTTAGGTTTTAATTTATACAAAACTAATACTTTATCCGATTTGGTTAATCCACGGTTCCAAAACAGGGTTCCATGGACCGAACCTTATCTCAGGGTTTTCTAATTTTTCAATTGAATCAATCCATGTCCGAACCATTAGTCCACGATCAGGACCAAAACGGACGGGTCGGATCGGTTTCACGGTTCACCGAATTTTTTGTGCAGACCTAATGTAGAGCTTACCGAAAGGCAAAAGGTTCAGGCTGGATAGTTGGAATCGGACGATATGAGGCCATTCCAGTAGAGTCGTTGTGTTAAGAAAAGACCAGCTACCTAGAAACCAGACTATAAACATGAAAACTCCCTGGCTCATTATTATTCATATATGCTATACGTAACATTTTAAAAAATTACTCAAAAACATAAGTATTTCCGTTATAGATAATACAGATTAACCAAATTGGAAATAATTAGTGGCTCGTTGAACAGGAATGACGCTATCTTTTTGCCATCAATTCACTTAAGGAAAAGGTTACGGACTCCAAAGTTGCAAACCTCTACATAAAGCACAGAAGAATTGAACCCATTTCACTCATGTCCCATTCACGGTGTAAAATGTGGCCAAACCACAGGAAGAATATAACTCCACATTTTATTGAAACCTGCCATCATGCTTGCATTGGATCTTTCCACCAAAGACAATCCATGACTGTACATCAATTTTAAGAAAAATATTATGATTATTTATTGTAAATTTGTAATGACACCAATGTCACCAAAGCCGGTTCTTTTTGCAAAACACTGAGCATCATAAAAAGAGGTACAGATTCAGGAACTTCAAGCAATTAAGCCAAACTTTTGCTAATTCCATTCACTCTTACAGAGGCCGCAATGCATCTCATCAGAGATTAATTCCTTTCTTAAGATGGGAAAAACACCAAGAGAAGAATATGGCAGCGTAGGAAGGACTAGACATCGCATGTTGGACGCTGCCTATGGTTAGCCAAAGAAACTCATTTGCAAGTGATGATCTTGAGCATCCACAAGGTTAACTCTACGCTCGACTAAATCAGTCATAATTGACAATCATAGCATAATAGAAAAATCATCCCCCTCTAGGTCCGATTCCATAAAAAAATCTCTCTTTTAGAGAATTTTCTTTCAAATTTGGTTTAGAGTCTTGGACAATTTTCGGGATTCGGAAGAACGTCAATTCTATTTTGATTGGGTTTGATATTTTTAGGTGCCCACCCCCGATCTTAAATTCTGGCTCCGCCACTATGTAGAACCCAATCAATTGGAACACAAGGCTTGGGTTGGTTTGCTGTAGTGTAGTGCGTGCTTGGCTGTTTTTAGGTTTTCAACATTATACTACAAAATTTCGAGTTGAATCACAGCTTAATCTGAAAAATGCACAAAAGACAAACGTTCTGCCACTAAATATATTATTTTGCTTATGTACATGATACAAAAAATGAATCTCGAAATTAACATTTCTAGCAGAGAACGTATTTTCAGATATAAACACATTCAAGGTTAAGCCAGTGCATTCTTACAGCCAAATCTGAACTGATGCAACCTCGCTTCCGCAAAAATTCTTAACCTGAATATTCAAAACACAAAAACTGTTAACACAAATCAATAGATAGTATAGAAAATACATAAGTAGAAATGTATACAGGAATAACTAGAGAAACAAGAGACCAGCTCTACTGAGGAATAGGCCAATGCTTCTTTGTGTTTATGTCCAAGAAAACAAAGGGTTGATGATAGACTTTATGGGTTTAATATTTCGATAGTTCTAATGAGCTCTTTGGGCAAGACACGTGGCAGGACGCTCGGCTTGGCTGGGGCCAATTGGCAGGCATGCTGCGAAGTCGGCTCGGTCAATCGCATATCTTTTCTTCCCAACATCTGGGATATCCACCTGTGGCACGATCTCCGACATTCACCGAGGGAACGGTTGCCCCTCCCCATTACTCTATGATCGATGATTCACTTCCCACGGTTTTCATTTGTCTGCCTGCTGGACCTATATATAGCTGGTGCTTCAGTGGTGACACCGTGACAGGGACACGCTCTTCTTTACTCAATAGCATTTCACCCGTTACTCTCCTAAAATCTAACTTGATCGTCAGAGGGTCCACGACCGGAAACATCACTGGTCCTTGGTCGACAAACTTAAAAGACAATAGTTATGAACTCATAATACAATTAACATCAGAGTTCAAGAGTTCAAAAAAAAAAAAAAAGGAAGAAGCTACTTAGCCTACTTTACCATTTTGTGTAGGAGGAAGTTGATACAAATACAAATCAGTTCAAGCCAATTTTTAGAACATTTTAACTAATTCAGCTCCTCTTTGGTCATCAAAGTTTCTGAAACGAATATGATGCATACATTGTTCAGATTGTTGGAAAAGAAAACACGGAGTCTCGATTGGGACAATGCAGAATTGACATTCACAAGCTCAAAACTGTTAGGCTTCCCTCTAACTGTTGTGTTCTAGATACTAGTAATTTTTTTTTTTTTTTTTTTAACATTAGATACAAGTAATTGATTTGTTACTTTTCTGGGGAAAACATTCAAGGAATTATTACTTTCTCTTGGGTTATCTCTCATATGGGAGTTATTAGCCTCTCATTGTTGAGCATTTAGCTCAAAGTTGGCTGCCCTAATCTCCAATATACGAGCAGGAATTGTTTTGGGGACTTCAGAATGTTTTCTAATCAAAAAATACAAATCTTGTTGGATTTTCTGTTGAGGTTGGTCACGATTCAAAGCTCAGGACAATCGGTTTGCTCACAGTGGGATTCAAGTATCAGTACCTCTAATGATTGAGATTTACTGTTTAAAGAAATTATAGTGAAAAGTAATCGACATGAAACTCGATTAACACTAACATAGTATACGTATACACGAAATGGACAGAGAACAGAACAAACCGGATAAGGAAAAGGAAAAGGAACGACGTTTACGTGAACAGAAATACGACGGAAAAGGACAGAACCACACCTCTTCGATGTAGAACCAAACCTATAAGCTCCTAACCCTGGAAAAGCCCTAATTTTCGAGCAATCCTAATTTTAGAATAGGGGATTTTTGGAAAATGAGGGCAAACTGATTGGAATTAAAATCAAAGAAATCTAACGAAGAAACAAAAGTAAGGGAAGATTAGTAGGGGAAAATGAGTTACCAGTTTCGGCTAGCTTCGGATCAAATGGGTCGCTTCGACGGTGGGGGTGGCGTCGGTGGTGGTCGCCGGCTTCTATGGTTGTCGCTGGAAATGCCGTCGATGGTGGGAGTGAAGTCTGGGTTTGGGAAATAGAGGGTATGGGTCGGGTTGGTAAATCTGGGTTGATTTCCCGGGCATTTTTTGGGTGAAAATTTGAAGTCCGGTCACACGCCCATTTTTTTAATATTTCCCAATAAAATCAGATGGTTTAATTAAATTATTTTGTGTTCTGATTCAATAAAATCACTTGAGTGTGTGAGAGTTTTTAGGGATTGATAAAATTACTAGGGTGAATTTTTGGAAACGATGAACGATTTTGATAAATCATTGATTTATCAAATGGGAAAAATCTGATAACTGATTTACCACATTATCATATAGGCTCAATTATTTTAATAATCAAAAGATGTTCACCGCATAGAAAAAATATAAAGAATACCAAAATTTAATTTTATTGGATGTCGATAAATGTATGATCAAAAAAGAAAAAAAAAAACGAACTCATAAAAAGGATAAATGTGCTCTAATCATACATCTATCGACATTCTATAAATCTGAATTTCATTACTTTTATAATTTTTGATGTGCTCTATGAGGTGAACGTCTTCCGATCATCAAAATAATCTAGCCTATATGGTATTTTGGTGAATTAGTTGTAAGATTGGTTGTAACAATGGGTGTTTGGCTAGACTTTTCCAAATTTAAAATCCCAAACTTTGAGGGTGGGCCCATCGCTTAATCCCAATCACCATCCACATCAGCAGTCCACATCATCGGTGCACGTTTAGAGTACTCAATTGTGTGTAACCCGTTTAAAAGCACATGCCATTTTACGAACAAGTCTCATATTTTCGACAATTATCCAAAGAATTGTGCTACCAAGGGAAATTGAAGCCAAATCTAGCACAAAGTCGAGCCATGCACCTAGCCCGATTGCGAGCATATATCGTGTCATACCTTTCCTAGCTTGGTAGCCAGCACTTGTTACCCACAAGGACTTGCTAGCACGAGGCATTGCCAAAATAAATGTCAATCTCTAGGATCCTCAGAGAGCAAGTTCAATGATGGCGGGAAAATGTCTATAGTCATTTGCATAATTTGACACCAAAAAGTGGTTAAAAATGGTTATATGCCAAACTTTGGCCCTCCCTTCTCCAATGGTTAAAAGTGGTTATTGTGGTTCTGGTTAGCATCTCGAGGTCATTGGAGATCCATGATGTGTATTCGTAGTCACGGTGGTTCTACCTGTGATAGATTAGGATGATTTGTGATGTTATTGGATTTTTTCTTTTTATTTTTTCGATTGGATTTCCATCGAACTTATGGTGAGGTGTTTGTTTTTGGCTGGTAAAGATTTGTCCGATTTGGGGTATAGCCATTAGGATGAGTCCCCACCATCATGGTTGCTTAGTTCCCTTTCTAGTTTCTAGGGACGAGTGTTCTGCTTGATGTATTTTGATTGAGAATAATAATCATCTATTATTGTTTTGGAAAAAAAAGAAAGAAGAAACAACCGAAAATAAAATCTATCTATCTATATTACTACATTACACAATGTTTTTGAGAAATGTCCCTCTCACAACTGTCCTCCGTGGCAGTTTGGAGGGTTGAGATTGAATTTTAAAGATGAGCTCCAATTGATCCGAAGGTTGTTATTCTTTCATTCAAATTTCAAAAGCTGAATCGGCTGAGGATTTCTTTTTCTAGGGCTGAGATTGAAATAGAGTTAATCCAAGGGCTGAGATCAATTTTCATCAATTTTCCCAAATCAATTGAGATCCTTTCCTTTGATGTCTCTCTCTCTCTATCTCTCTCGGTTTCCCTTCATCTCTGCTCTACCCGCATACACCCTCCTCCGGCACCTCTACTTGCGCCCTACTCCGGCAAAGAGGTATCTACGGCATAAACACTTAAGCAGTTCCTTTATTTCTCTGGTATATCGTTGTGTACTGGCTTTACGTTTACAATCTCCTCATCTCTGCTCCACTGTTATTCAAGGTTTATATTTTGTTCTTTAATTTGCCTATTTTTCTATTTTTGAATCTTATGCGAAATTAGAAAATTTTGTCTATCTCAATGTTTTTTGAAACTGGAATGAAATACCAACAAAGGAGCGCTCACCGCCTGTTTGACAAAAGGCCACAATGAAAGCCATGAAGTAAAAAATATAGTAGATACTGAATATGTGGTACTTCATAGTTTGTTCTTTAATTTACCAAATGTTCTCCTCTTTTTCAGTTTATTTCATAGTTTTCTTTTGGATTTCTCCCCTACTGTGTAGTACTTCTGCACGTGGACCATCCGATGACTATTCGGCAACATGTTTGAATGGCAAATTTATGCTCTGTTGATTCCTTTAAACCCAATGTTCAATGGCTTCTCTTAACTGCCCAAAATTATCCCGCGTCACTAACTGCCAAAACCAATACCACGCTTTACATTTTCAATTTCTCTTAACTGATCATTCTTTGTATACATTTTCCTATTTCTCTCCGTTTACACTAAATTCGTGGAACCTTAAAGCACAAAAGGCGTCACCGACATTTCAATAGGGTAAGGGGTAGCAAATTTTTCGGTTTCTGTACAACGAGTATGGGTAGCTTAACTTTTGGGTTTCAATCAACTACTAAATTAGTGTAAAAAACAGGTCTTTTGTTTTGGTTTTTTTTAATAAACCGTTCTTTGTATACATAACTTTTGAATCTTATGTCAAACATGAATCGTAACTGACCGTTCTTTGTATACATTTTCCTATTTCGTCGAACTTTAAAGCACAAAAGGCGTCTGGTCCAAAGAACAGCCTGACCAAGCTAAGTCTGCATTTCATTTTCCACTTTCTCTCCCTCTTTCCCCACTATTAAAACTTTTGTCTGATTTCCCTTTGATTTTCAGGAGTGTTGATTTGATAGTAGAGCTGTCTGACTCCGCCACAGGAGCCAATCTATATTACTTCATCAATCAAGGTACTCTTTTGATGATGGAATGTTAAGAATAATTCATATTCATTGAATATTAGCAATTTAACTCTGCGGGTTTAAAATCCATTCCTCTTCCCCCCTCTCTCATACATTCTCGCAGCAATGGCATAAGATCAGTTTTTTTTTTTGTGATTATAGGTTGTTGTGCGTGTTCCAAATAGGTACCTACTATGAAGAAGTTGATACGAAGATGGCAAGGGGATACAAAAATGTCCTGAATAACGATGAAGAAATCGAAACTACTTAATATCAGAGGTGCCCATACTGAGCATAAAGACTCGTAGTTTTGCTTTTGCTTAAATGCATTGAATGAAATTACATAGGTTTTGTTTAATTGGTTGGAAACTACTTCATTTTGCTTTGGAATTGTTTTTTGCTGAAATTAGTTTGATGGGCCATGTTTGAGATCTATTTGGAAAATTTATCTGGCGATAAGTATAGTTTATTCGACAGAATGGGAAATTATACTTAGGTTGTGTTCAACACGTTGTGTGCTGTGTTTTTAGGTGGATAATTACAGCAAATATGCTATTTTTTGAAAAAAATTTAATGCCGCATTGAATTGATGTGTTCTATACTTGGCTAAACCCGTTTATTAGATGAACTCTATATAAAGCTTCTTTAAGAACACTACTTCTAGGAGAAGTCGGTTTGATTGGCAGGTTAGAGAAGTACAATTCAATTAAATTGTGTTTAGAACGCGTTCCTCCGTGCCTTTAGGCACGAGCAAACCCTAGTCTATCTTTAAATATACTATAGCAGTGTAGTTGGTATTCTCAAAACCTTCCAAACCTCTAATCCTAATTTCTGAGAATTTCTAATTATTTTTTACCCACAAATTACCCCACTTCCTATATTCTCTCCCTCCTCCACGTACAGACAGAAGCCCCCACTTTCTTTTTTTGTTTTACCTTTCACCCATGTTTACGACATAAACAAGAAAAGGAAAATTTTAATTACCCCACTTCCTATCACACCCTCATGCCAAATACTCCCGCGTCCACTCCCAACTCCCACGTCCATCCTCCTTCCACTTCAGTACTCTTATGGCATACATTCTCCACTAAAAAGCAAAGAATGCCCGCCTATATCAACCTGCGCGAAATGTGTACTGCAACTAGATCTTTTGTTCCACACAGATTTTCCCCATCTCATCATCACTTCTCTGCTGACCCAAAAACCCAAGACAGCCACCCGGGCCGCTGCAACTACACCCAACATGGGCACCTCTGCCCACCCCGTTGCAACTACACCAAGTCACCCCAGCCCCCTGCAACTACGTAAGTCAAGCTACCAATTTTGTTTTCAATTCCTGTCCGCAATTGCTCATTTGTGAAATGACTTAGTCCATAAATAAATACTGTTGTGTATCTTTACTTTCTTAATACTGTTGTGTATCTTTACTTTCTTCCACATTCCTCTGCTAATGGTGTTTACATTTTTTTCTTAACAAGATTTATATCAAACTACATAGAGGTCGTGCTCCTACTCAATTTTGCTACAAACTTTGATTTCTTCATTCCTCATTCACTACTCAAAGGTTAGTCAGTATAATACAAATTGCATCCACATACCGGTACCCTTTCTGTAAGTTTTCTTTTTTTTTTTTCTTTGTTAAAAAAGAAGGATGGAAATTCATATGTTTTAAGGAATAATGATATTGTCCCACGTTCTCTTCATGAAATGAAACTTGATAAAAAGTTGGAAACCGTAGCCTTCTTCTTAGATTACGATTACAAACCGTAGCGTTTCTCCGATTGAGCCATGGCTCCCACTCCAGTGACTCCACATAAGATTACGTTAGAAGAATAATGGAAAAAAAAGGTTGCACGTCTCTTCTCGCGGTAATTCTGTTCCCCAGTCGGTTGGGAGTTTGTATCATCAATAAACATTATGAACCACACATTCTTTCATTGCACTTTCATCGCGGTTTTAGAAGTTCCAGTGGTGCACAACTAATTGCGGAAAGGTTAGTCTTTTGTGGCGAGATTTTTCTTTTCAATATCACGATGACATTGATGGTGATGATTAGTCCATGTAGAAGAATAGTAAACTTTGAAGCAAAAATTGGGCATTTTTGTTTAATCTTCCTTCAAATTCTGAACCCATGTCCTTATACAAAGCAAAGATCCTATTTTTGTTTAGCACTTTCAACTTTCGCAGAAAACTACTATAACATATTAGAGTCTCATTCACCACAAAATTTTCGTTTACTCCTCTACTTTGGAGTTTCCTAAAGTTGTATGAGAAGAGTTTTGAAATTGTAAGGGGAGGGAAAATAGTGGAAGAAGAAAACGTGGTGAAGTGTTAGATAGTGGGTTGAGGTTTTCGACGTGTGGCATGCATGGAATTGGAACTGTGGGAGTATCTATGAACGTTGGAAGTTTTCATTTTTCCCCCCCTTCCCGTTTGGTGTTTGCACATGGGGAATTCACTGGTGTTCCGTGAAAATAGGAAAAATAGGAATTGAGTGGGGGAGGGGTTTTTGTTTTTTGAAGAACCCCACTTTTCTCTCTCAAAATTTTGAACATTAGTACTTTCAAATTATAGGCGTATACTTTCAATGTCAAAGTTTCCTAAATAGTCTAATGCCAAATCAGTGTATGGAGACAATTTGAAGAATGCAACTGTGAGGAGACATTTTGCTTGCAATTACGGTAAATTAATATTTAATTTGGATCAACAGTTTAGTACTTTTATTAATACTAGAAAACTATAAATTCTGTTTAATGTTTACAGACTACTATCATCTTATGCTTGATATATTATGTGTATATATGATTAGGTTCACCTGCTACTTATTGTGTCACATACGGATATTGTGCGTGCAAGTTAATCTCGCCCGTGCATAGTACGGATTTAACGCTAATCAATATACTATAACAATGTAGTTAGGGTCCTTAGAAGCCTTCAAATCCCAATCCCTCAATTCTCAGATTTTTGTTTTTTTTGTTTTCAAAAAATACACGTGTAACTTAGAATTGGTTCCTAACTGCCACCCCTTCGTAACTTCCTACAACCCCCACGTCTTCATTTCTTTTTCCTTTCTTATATTTCCAATTTTTTTTGTTAAAACCCACCTTCCTTCAAACACTCCTAGCACGTACACCGGTCGAAGTCCCGAGCCCACGTTCCCAACTGATCATCAGGTACCATAACTCCCATTTTTCTTTTATTTATTCCTTTCCCAATCCTAATTTTCTATAATTTTGATTTTTAAAAAATACTTAAAAATCCCACCACATTACACGTGTCCCACCCTCAACCCACATCCATACTCCCAAATGGCAACAAAAAAAAAAAAGACTCCCAAGTCACAAAGTAACAGCTCCGAACTTTCCACGTCCCTGAAAGGCCGAAACCCATCAACACAAACACCACTTTCTTCTCTGCAACAAGTTTCTTCTGAGGGCCAACTTTCCCTTTGCAACAAGTTTCTTCTCAGGGCCAACTTTCCCATTGATGGTGACAAGTCACAGTTTTGTAAAGACTTTCAAGGAGATTACCAACTAATTAGTGAGTTTACGGTATTGAAAATATTTAAATATAGTTGTGTATTGTATTACTACCAATTGATCATGATTGTGTGTATTTTGTTTTCATAATTTCTTTTCTTCCTAAGGAAAGTCGCTAAGTTTTTTGTTTGAATTATTTTTTCTCAGCGTTTTGATTCAAGCAAATCCCTGTGTTCAATCAAGCAAAAGATTGGTTCAAGCTCGGCTCCTTTTGGTACGAAAATTTGATGGACCAATTACTTATTGCTTAAAGATTCTTTTTCATTTAGAATTACCTACTTACAATTTGTCTATTTCTTCCCATTGCTCAAACATTGGTTTTCTTTTGTTTTCTTTTTATAATTAAGTATTAGCTACTTACAATTTTCTAATCATCTAATATGGTTTCATTGGTTGTAAATTACCCAGTTTCATTTGAAAGTGATTATGTTATGTCATTTTGAAAATTGCTGCCCACTTTGGAACACCATACTATGTGAGAACACACGTTCTGTTCCAACTTCCATGTACCCCCGAAAGTGAGATTATAAGGAAACACTTTGCACGTTTAGCTCAAACCCACATCCTAATACCTCAAACCACTTTGCATGTTCATTACTACGTTATTCCTCTTCCAATCCTACAAATTCATCCTCCAATTCTAATGCTCATACTACAATTCTACCCCTACTGATGACTTCATGATCTCCCTCTTCATGATAATCATGCATCTATGATCTGTTATAAGCTTTTTAGTATCAAATTCGGCTCTGTTTATTATGAGAATTTGATCATGAAACATTGAGCATCAAATCGGCTCCGTTACGAGGATTCTCACACAAATTGTTGAAAGGTTAGTCGATTTTTACGCGAATTCTTGACGAAAAAAATTAAAAAAAAAACAAAAAGGTCTGTAATATTTGTAAGATTATTTCCTTATATGGCGCACATTACGTAATCGGCACATAAGGTAATTATATATTGACGGGATTATGAACAATATTTACTTCCCTAATTGATTGGTCAAATTGACGGAGTGATTTCCTAAAATCTTACTTTGATGGAAAGTAGAATAATCACTTATGAGGAAATAGGTCCCCTCTCTACCTATAAACGAGCACATAGTCTCCCATCAAATTCACGTTACTAAATTGCTAGAAAGTGAGGCTAGAGAGAGAAACCGTTTCCGTTTAATATTGTAGGTTTATTGTTCAAGTTTCGAATCGTAAGGCTTATAAAGATGGATTCGGCCGGGTACACATCTCTTATTGTCTAGCTAATTTCCGCTTCATGTTATATTTGTGAGAATAATTCATTTCTTGGATTGTTAGGACCCGTAATTTATTAATTTAGAGTATAAGTTTAATTTATTTGTTATTAAGGGATAAATTAGAAGTTAGTTAGATAAACATCTATTTGTGGGAATTATATATAGATATATGTAAAAAAAGAGTCTCTAATGTTTATCCTAGTTTTTCCCTTATCGATTTCTCTATATAAGTCTCCCATGCACAACCAATTTCTCTTTCATTAAAATTAATAAAATTTGACTCCTTTAATAATCCTAGTTTTTTTTTCCTATAGGACTCTCACCCACTCTCTCTTACTCAGCCGTATCTCTCTCTTTCTCACCCTAAAAGCGCTCTCTCTCTCTCTCTCTCACTATCCTATTTGTTAGTGAATTCTATCTTCCTATATATCTATATTACATTACACAACGATATTACAAAATGTCTCTCTCACAACTGTCCTTCGTGGCACATTCGAGGGCCGTGATCGAATTTAAAATTGAGATCCAAATGATCCAAGGGTTATAAGGATTTTAATATCTCTTTTTCAAAATTCAAATTCCCAAATCGGGAGGATTCTTTTCTAAAGCTTAGATTGGCGCAATCTTAATGTGTGAGATTAATTTCCAAAAAATGAGTTGACCTCTCCGTGGAAAAATTTGAAAACCAAGAGTTGTCATTTGCTTGAGTTCAAAATTTGAAAACCAAATCATTTTATTCCCTTAATTCACGATTCTTCCCTTTCTCTGTGGCAAAAAAATGATGTAAACATTTCAAGTTTTACATTGACCTATTGCTAGGGAGATATACACTTCTCGGTTGATTACCTTTTAAGTTTTTTCCCCCTTTTAAACTGATAACAATGAAGAGGACTGATTACCTTTATGATTTCACAACACTACGTTTAAAAAAAAAGAAGGTAAATCAATATTTAGTATTCCCATTCATTACCTCTTTCAATTTAGCAATAGGTAAAAATGTTCTTCAATGGAGTGCACGGCTTTGGTGGCGGCACGTAGTGATTGGACTGTCTTTTCGTATGAATTGTCCGCGAGGTTTGCATCCGAATTATTTGCCTTTCACCCTCACCCTTTATGTTTGGTTTATTATGCGAACTCAATTATTGCTATACGCGTTTTCATATGGTGTTATGTACGTACCTCCATCTATACTTCTCATTGTGAGGACAAAAGTAAATAGTTGGAACAAGTACATATCTACCCACTTTCCCTTTATTTCTGGAAGAACGATCATCTATATTCAATTTAATTGTAATGGCTTTTATTATGATTTAGATCATGTTCTTTAGAGAGATATATGTTGTAATTTTCTGTTGGCTCTACTGTTCCATTTAAATATTTTGAAGGTAAGTCTCAAAAATGGTTGTTGGTTATTTTCTTCTTCGATCTATTATGTTTGTAACTTTTAATAATAATTTTCTTATTGATATGCGATTGCTTTCCTATTGAATTAAAAACTTCTTACGCTACTATTCTCCTTTCAAGAGAGTCTCCTCCATTTTACTTTCTCCCCATACCACATAGGTGTATCATCATACTGTTATATTTCCATATTCGGTGATTTAGCCAAAATGAGTTTATAGTAATGTAAATTTCATTTATATCCGGTGATATTGCTACAAGGGGGTAGTTTTTTTTTTTTGGCCTAACCAGTGCTCAACCATTACTTTTTTGTTGTTAAATCAATGTAACAAAAACATGATTAAATCTTTATTCGGTAGGTGTGGTTTTTATCATAAAACGATGCTAATATTTAAAAAATAATAATGTCATGGACAACTTTACGATTTTTGGACATGTAAGTTCTTTATCATTTTTATAGATCTCGCATCCATCATAGCTTACCAGACTAAAATCCTTTTTTCTCATTCCATTTCATAGAACTCGATTATTGGACCTTAAATTTTTGCACACATTTAAATAACTCTTGAATAGTAAAATGCGAGTCTAATAACAAAGGTTAAAAAAATTTGTAGGGTCAACAATAAAGAATGATAAATCTACTTAAATTGTGTTCAGAATGTATTGCGTCGTGCCTTTAGGCACGGGCAATCATATATTTCATTATATAACTTCTTTTTCATCTCTCAAAGTCAAACAAAAGAAGAAAATGTACTTCTTCTTTTTCTCTTCCTCTTGGCAAAGGTACGGCCCTTACTTCTTCTTTTCTCTTGGTTACCAACAGATTCTCAAACCTCTCTCTTCTCTCTTTCATTATTTTACTTTCCAACTCCACCTTATTTAAGTACTTCTTCACTCCTTGAATTAATTGACTTTCTATTTCTTTCCTTTCAATCACATGGATGCAAATCTCTTCATTTTAAATTTGCTGTTTTCAGAATAATATTTGCGGTCACCGGCGTCTTGATTCTTTTCCGTTTAATCGCGGTTAGTCGTCGGAAGAAAGGTAAGACATTAAAACTCTTTTTTTACTTAGGTTTTACTGCTTATGTGTTCCTGTATGTATTTATAATAATTGTAAGGATGTGAATGAGATAGAAATCAGTAATTATAGTGGGTGTCGAATCGTTAAGGTAACGAAGGCGTAAAACGAGATTGGATAGCGAAAAACGTGTTTCGGTCACACTATATTCTGTTCGGAAGTTATGACCCTTTTCCAGACCTATTCAGAGAAAACATATAACAGAAGAGTTGTAGATCTCGAAAAGTGAAGCAACTTTGATATAGAACTTGTTTCAATCCGAGGCTCGTAGGATTTACTATAATATTTCAAAATTACCTGTTCAGTGCAGTTTCGGGACAGATTCACTGACCAGCATAAAAATCCATTTTTACCTTATTTAAAGTTAAAACTAGACTTCGGGTGAAGCATAAAGTTTGTTCCAAGTTTGATTATCTACTGCCCTGTCAAACTTCGTGATTTATGGATTTAATCTACTATTTTTAATTAACTGAAATTGCTAAGTCATTTATGTGGGAAATATTGACTATTTGTATCATGCTTTTTATTTTGTTGTATTATTGGACTTACGTGATTGTTGAACCCATGTGATGCATAAATCCTGTACTTCAGTTTGTTGAATATTGTGTTTGAAACGTGCGAGCTGGTAATAAAATATTAGTTAGTAATGAAAAATTATGGGTCGGGACGTCTAACGGTATGAGTCTTGAGCCAAGTGCAATATATGCCCAGAGGTTTAAAGCTGTGAGGTGGGCTTGGTGTGTAGGGGAAAAACCTAACGTACTGGGATATATATATTGTGGATGGGAATCGATGCCCCGATTATCGGGGTGTTTGGTTGAGAATTGGAACCGTGGAGTATGTTCAAGTATTATGGTAATGTCTTACACATGTGTTGATAAGTAGAGGTGACTTGTTGGGAAAATTGAGAAGAGATTGATTGATGTTTAAACAGTGAATTGTAATTGGGAAGATTTTCTGTTTTGAGATTTACTGCTCTAATCCTAATATTTATTGCTCATTGAATTTACTGTGATGTTATATTCTGCATGAGTATGCCTTTGTAAAGGGTTAGTTTTAGTCGTCCTACTGAGTGTAATTTTACCACTCACGGTGCTACTTTTTGTGGTCCTGGTGTCCCCAACGCCAGTTACAAAAAGAGACGGAGAGCTGCTAGCTGAATTCGAGTCGATGGAGCAGCTAGATGGGTACGAAGTGGCGGAACCATGGCTTTACCAGTAGGCGTCTAGCTAGATGGCTCTGTTCCTTTCTTTCATTCGAACTTTTAATAAAGTTTAAGTTTTTCGGACAAATGTTGGAATTTAATTTATTTCGTTTGTAATAAGTTAGCTAAACTTTTAGCTTTCCGTTAAAATTTTATTTAGTTTTCTTTGGAATTTTAAGAAAGTTTGTTTCTATTTAAATAAATTGTGAAATTTATTTATTAACGTACCCAATTTTCGGGGCGTTACATGGATATTAAGTAGGTCTATTAATTATATAACAGCATATGAAGGATTTACAATATTTGCCTTACTTCATATGAACTGTTAGTAGTAATGCTAAAGATCATTTTTTATGCACTGGATTCTTTGCCTTCATATTTTCATCCCTTTACTAATTTTGTTTGTAACACTGCCATTTCTCACTTATGTTCACATTCACAGGTTTTTGTTCAAACTTGGAGCACCAAATTCGGCTTTGTTACCATGTTACGAGAATTTGTTTGCAGTATTTGCCTTGCTTCATGTGGAATGTTAATCGTTATGGAAAATAGCATTTTTGATGCATTGGATTTATTTGCCTTCATATCTTTATCCTTTCACAGATTTTGTTTCTAACACAGTTACATTCTCACTGATGTTCACATTCATTGTTTTGATTCAAGCAAGGTGCACATCATTCAAGATAGAGTGTTTCCGTTTGGATTACCAATTGCTCAAAGGTTATTTCAAGTTTAAAATTAAATATGCTTCCAAACCTTTGTTCCCCTTGCATAATATTTCTGTATTGCAATACTATTTAAAATAAAACATTGCGTGTACAATTTGGATCCACGTGCTACCTATTATGCCCATGTACGTATATTTGACTTGCATGCTAATTTCGGTCATGCATAGCACGGGTTCAACGCTAGTCAATATACTATAGCAATATATCTAAGCCCCAAAAGCTTCCAAACCCCAAATCCTAATTTTTTAGATTTTTGATTTTTTATAATATAGAATAATGACGTGGCACATTTATAACCCACCTGGCAACTAAATTTTTTTCGGAATTCGGAAAAGTTGATGAAACAAATCAAAAAACGTGACCCTCCTCCTACTAAACTTGCCAACTGCCGCCCCACTATCTTAAACTTCCCCTCCTACGTTTCTTAGCAGTTACCTAGCTTCCCTGCACCTTTGATATGTGAGACTCATTTTCCACACCATTGACAGACTCTTCCAGAAAAAAAAATGGTGAATATCATAAGAGTATTTGTTTACAGGAAATTTGATGCACCAAGAATTATTTGCTATCAAGTCCCGGAGATATTCGGAAGGGACACAAGTGCAGTTGCCAAATGCGTACAACCACCACGGTAAGTCAACCTGTACGTGCCTAAGCGGTAAGACATTACAAACATTATTTGTTGGACGATCTCATTGCTCTTATTGCAATTTTTTAATTTCTCAACATGTAGGAGCAATTTTTGCATGAATTTGTAAATTACATGTAATTTTTCTGTAGTTCTAAAATGATACTTTGGCAGGGATATAATGGTTCTTCAAGTTCTAGAACCGGATTGATGAATTTCAAGTATATGTTTCTGTTAAAGATATGACCTAAAGTCAATCATGTGGATGAAGGTTTTAGATCTTTTGTAAGCATTTCTTGTCACGCCCCAAATTTTCATAAAAATAAATAGTACATAATCCATGTGGAGGTCAACACCTTCCACGATCAAGATCAAATTACATGTTCAAAGTCAACGAAAGTCAATGCTTAGGGTACCCAAATCAATTACATGACCAAATAGTCTACACGAGATTCTAGTAAAAAATACATGTATTACAAGTTAAACGTTCATCTTTTCAAAAATAATACTAGTCCAAGATGATCATGTAACTCGTCCGATTAGCTTTCAAAAGAATGAA